>PISX010021817.1:0-32770 GCA_004024625.1 Mellivora capensis
TTGATATCCAGGATCTATAAAGAACTTCTCAAACTCAACACACACAAAACAGATAATCATATCAAAAAATGGGCAGAAGATATGAACAGACACTTCTCCAATGAAGACATACAAATGGCTATCAGACACATGAAAAAATGTTCATCATCACTAGCCATCAGGGAGATTCAAATTAAAACCACATTGAGAGGGGCACCTGGGTGGCTCAGTGGGTTAAAGCCTCTGCTTTCGGCTCAGGTCATGATCCCAGGTCATGAGCCCCACATTGGGCTCTCTGCTCCACGGAGAGCCTGCTTCCTCCTCTCTCTTCCCGCCTGCCTCTCTTGCCTACTTGTAATCTCTGTCTGTCAAATAAATAAATAAAATCTTATAAAATCTTATAAAATAAAATCTTATAAAATAAAATCTTATAAAAAAAAAAACAAAACACATTGAGATACCCCCTCACACCAGCTAGAATGGCCAAAATTAGCAAGAAAGGAAACAACGTGTGTTGGAGAGGATGTGGAGAAAGGGGAACCTTCTTACACTGTTGGTGGGAATGCAAGTTGGTGCAGCCGCTTTGGAGAACGGTGTGGAGGTTTCTCAAGAAATTAAAGATAGAGCTTCCCTATGACCCTGCAATTGCACTACTGGGTATTTACCCCAAAGATACAGATATGGTGAAAAGAAGGGCCATCTGTACCCCAATGTTTATAGCAGCAATGGCCACCATCGCCAAACTGTGGAAAGAACCATGATGCTCTTCCACGGACGAATGGATAATGAAGATGTGGTCCATATACACTATGGAGTATTATGCCTCCATCAGAAAGGATGAATACCCAACTTTAGTATCAACATGGATGGGACTGGAAGAGATTATGCTGAGTGAAATAAGTCAAGCAGAGAGAGTCAATTATCATATGGTTTCACTTACTTGCGGAGCATAACAAATAACAGGAAGGACTTGGGGAGATGGAGAGGAGAAGGGAATGGAGGGAAATTTGAGAGGGAGATGAACCATAATAGGCTATAGACTCTGAAAAAGAACCTGAGGGTTTCAAATGGGGGGGGTGGGAGGTTGGGGGAGCCAGGTGGTGGGTATTATGGAGGGCATGCATTGCATGGAGCACTGGGTGTGGTGCAAAAACTATGAATTCTGTTACACTGGAAAGAAATAAAAAAAATAAAATAAAATGGAGTTCTTAATAGGATCTACCTCTAATGGCTGTTGTGAACCTTAGTGAAATAATGCAGGTAAAGTGTTTAGCTAATAATGAGTGTTCAATATTCGCTTTGTTTCTTTGCCTTTTTTACTATTAAAGTGCAAATCCATTATGAAATGGTTTCCTCATCTGCCAAATGAGACTTGTCTGGATAGTCCCGAATGTCTTACCGAGCTTTAAGATTCTGTGATTTTTGCTGCAAAGTTTTTCTTTCCTCCATTAGAGATGGGTAGTAGGAGAAAAGGTATATATAATTTTAAGCACTTAATTTTCTGTGGATTTTAGCAATTAACCACTCTCCTTCCCCATCCCCCACCCAATAAATCTATTAAAAACTTTAAAGGGCTTTAAGAATAAAACTTGGTAAAAAAAATTGTTTCCTTGAGAAAAATTAAATTTATCCCTTTCAAGTGGAGTCAGTGTAGATATCAGAGCAAAAAGAAATTTAAAAGTTTGTTTCCAGGTCCCGTGATGGTTTCCGGTCAAAGTCATAATGTTTATCTCATGTCTAAATTTAATTGAAAGGTAAATGAAACTATGTTGAGAGCTATTGCTGACTCCTCAGTTTACAAAATACACAGACTAGGTAATAGCCTTTTAAATGAAAAAGGAAAGTAAGGATGTCAGATTCATAGAGCAGGGATACAGGAGAAAAAACAGGGTTGAAAAGGCACATTGAAAAGCAAACGTTAGACCTGCAGTTTGAGTGAGGACCCAGATCTAAAGAAATCAATCCAAATGCTTTGGTTTATTTTTCTCTATTTTCACTTAAGCAGTAGTCTCTAATATAATGAAAAGCATATTAGAAAGGAAATAAGACAAATGGTCTCAGAAGTAATAGGAAGTGCAGCACATGTTGCATGCTGCTTACTTTAAATGTACTGGAGCCTTGTTAAAAGAGTTCAGTGGGAAGGCATGAGTATTTGCATATAAGGCTTTATTGCAAGGGGATTCTTTGAGGAATATTGAGAACACCATAGCTAAATCACTATTACTTATCATGGCTTTTGAGGAAGTACAATAACAAGGCTTGACTTTGGTGTGAAATGTGCTAGGATCCAAATCACAGAAACTTATATTGATAGCAAGAAATAATATCATGATGACAAGCATCATGGAACAATGCTCAAATCATACACTTAGAAATGGCTATCAGGATAGCAACTTTAGAGGTTATAGATAGAATCACTAACCTGATATGAAATCATATTGGTAATTTTGATACCACTGACATTACTGGAGTGGTGCTTAATGTGGACTTTTCCATCAAAATCTGTTTGATATAGTAATAGAAAGCATGAGGTCTTGCAGGGTAAGGAATGAGCTCAGATTGAATGAGCAAACCATTTCTGACAAGGAGGGATGTGTTTGTCCTCAAAGAAAAGGATAATAGTTATAATTAGATAGATTAAGAACTCTTTTACTTGTAATCATTGAAAAAATGAATAATATTTTAAATCTTTAAAAAAATATAGTAGATATGAAGGAGCCAAATCTGATTTGTTGCCCTTTGCAACCCGCAATAATTATCTCTTGACTTTATCTATCCTTTGGAACTAGAAGTTAGCCACTTGTAGTTTGTTGCCTTATCAAAGCTTTCATCTGCCTAAGTCTCTCATCTATCCCAGAAAGCATATGGAAAGAGTGCTGACATGGCAGAAGGTCACAAATGCACCCCATGAGTCCTTCTTTTTGTGCTGTGCAAGTATGTTCCCAATTCTGGCCCCACACAGCTCTCCTGAAACTGGAGACACTCAATTCTGGCTGATACTTGCCAAAGATCTGGGAAGTGGTTGTGTGGTTACATGGTGGTATGGTAGGTATGTATACAGATAGCTGTGTCTGGGAGCAGACATCCAGACAAGGGCCCATCAAAATGGCAAGGGGTCATGAATAGTAAGAGAAGTAGGAACACCTTTTCTCCCCAAAGAACTGGGTGAGTTGATCTGTGGGCAGACAGACCTCTATTGATGCAATTGGAAGGTGCCTCACATCCTTTTAGGCACATTTTTGGGCTTGAACATAATTTTGGTGCTCAAGTAACAGTTTGATTGAAGTCTTTAGACAGTACAACTGAGCAGGACACATACATGTAATATGTTTCTTTGATGACTAATTCAGGGAAAAGGCTGCAAACTGGTTTCTTTTCTCTATTTATACAGTAGGCAATCTGCTTCAGGAAGTATGACATTTAAATTCCAGTACTGTCTGTCCTTTGTGATAACTGGCACTTTAGCAAAACTCTGCTGAAATAGGAAGGGTTCTAAGTTAATATCCTTAAAACTTCTGGAGAGAATTTAGAGAGGTGAGTTCCCAATATTGACTTCAGTATGGATTTGTGAAAGTATCTTAACTTCTCTGTTACTCCCTTCTCATCTTTCAAAATTAGATGCTTTCCTGTGGGAGATATTTCCAGTTCTCAGCTCACCCATATCTAGTTCTTTTCACCTTTTGGGAATATGAAGGCATTTATATTTCCCAACTTGTTTTGCAGTTCAGTAGGACCATGAGACCAATATTGACCAATGAGTCATAGGTAGAAGTAATGTGTGTCATGTCCAACCACAGCATTGCATTGCTAGTGGAAGACCTCCCTCATTCTTTTGCCTGGGTTGCTGCAAGCAGGAATGTTCCAGGTGGAGCTTCCATAAGCCTGAGTACTAGGGAGAAGCTATGTAACAGAACTCCCTCCACATCTTCACCTGTACCACCATCAGTGCTAGCGGGACATGTAATGTGAGCAAAAAATATAGTTTTGTTTCAAGTTTCTAGGATATAAATGTCAGTTGTCACCATAGCATAACTTATTCTGACTGATACATGTCCATTGTTTGATTTTTCAACTAAAGGATTATTTCATTAGTTTTTAATCTTTTTTCACACACATAGGCCCTTGGTTCTCAGGCTTTAGGATGAATCAGAATCACATCTTATTTGTTTGATTTACAGATTCCTGGGCCTTACTTTCAGAGGGTTAGACCCGGTATATCTCCTGTGAATTCTAGGAATCTGCTTTTTAAAACAAACCAAACAAAAAAACAAACCAAAACCCAGAGTTTTTGAATGATTCTGATTCATGAGGAAAGACCACACCTCAAGAAAAGTTGTAAACTTGTATCATGCTATAAAGACTCTGGCTATTATTTTTCATCTTCTCCTAGCCAGACATGTTCAGATATTAGTAAAAGGTTAAAGGCATTTAGGACAGGAGTAAGTGTAATGAATATAAAGTTTACCAGCTCCCTTTCAAGGTTGCATGAAACAAAGATAAAGTGAAGACAGAGAAGTAGTGATTAATAGACAAAACCACTTTCTAAATGAGAGTTCTGAAGATTGTAAATCACTTGAAAATTGAAGTGATGACCTGGAAAACAAGTCAAAATTAAGAAATATCAAGTAAGAAATGGATTTGAAGAAGGGAGAGTAGAAAAAGTTTTGGTAATTCCCTTATAGTTGATTTGGGAGGGAGGTGGAGAACAGGAGCCAGAGAGATGTTAGACTCTCTATGAAAGTGCCAGAGAAGAAGGAGGAAGTTGTGTTTAACTTCACTTGTGGGCTTTATTTTATATCTAGAATTCTGAGGTTGACTCAATGTCTTAATAAAATACTGCCATTTACAAAGGGTGTGGATTTCTGTGGATCTAAGGAAGTATTTTTGGGCCCTCTGGAAGTGAGTTTTACTGAGTTCACAGGAGTAATTTGCTCCTTTAAATTTCAAAATAAAAGATATTTTTGATATCCACCCCCAGCTATCTATCATTTCCATTACTTACTATAGAGCTTGTTTGTAGATGTGTAAATTTTAATAGCATTGCACCAATTCCATAAGTTCTGCTTTTGGTGGGGTAGAATCATATAGGGATCCTTCCTTTTGCTATTTATTATGGGTAGTGGGTGACTAATTCTAACTACTAAAAGCAGCAGTGGAGTCAGCAGCAGCATGGTATCTTCAGAAGGTAAGTCCATTTGAACCTGTGTGGTCTACTTATTTCAGAAATACCTGTCTAAAGAAGAACCCACCCACATTAGGGTTAGTGTAGAGGGAAAGAGGGGACAGTACCCATCTGGTGCTTTAAACCAAGGAGACAGCCTAGAAAAAATGGAGGTGGTTCTGCTAGCCAATATTTGAGGTGTTCTGAAATCATGGTCTTATACGTTGAACTCTTACTCTTCCCATCCCCTGCTCTCTTCAAGACAAATCACATAAGGCTCCACCTGCACCCACCAATACTGATACTCTACTTAGCCTGTCCTTGAATGATTTCTTCCCCCTGCAAGGTTGCCTTGCTGTCCCTCGTAAAGACATGTTATTTGTATAAACATCTGATGAAAGGGAGTAGAAGCAGTGGGCTGCATGATTTGCTTGGGTTCCATACTGAATGTTGGCTTGGGTCCTTCACTCTATATCCCCTCTACCCTGAAGGAGTTCAGAGTATGTAAACCCAAAATATGCCACTCTGACATAAGATTATTTTGATCTGAAGGTTGAGAAAAAGCCACCCAGGATGAACTCTCTGCCCTCCCCCATCTGCCTTAAAGCAGAACATAAATTCCTCTTGTGAAGGTGTCTGCTCCACCCCCACTTCCCATACCAGAAAGGGCATAATAGCCTTATCACTGGAAATGACATAAAAAAGAATCAGCATAAACTTTACTAACTGGCTCTTATCTTCCACCAGTTTCCTCATGTATTTGCCTTTCCATAACTTGCTGCTCCAGAGGCTCAAAGTTTTATTTCCCTTGTCACTTCTCTAAAAAATTACTTTTTTCTAAGATGCTTTGTAAGTCCAAGTTCGAGCTACCCCTTTGAGTTACTTGTCACTTGAGTCCTCCTGTGTATATGCACAATGCACATGCTAATAGACTTCTGTTCCTTTTCTTCTTGTTAATGTAACTTTTTAAAAAAAATATATTTATTTGTCAGAGAGAGAGGGAGAGAGAGAGAGCGAGCACAGGCAGGCAGAGTGGCAGGCAGAGGCAGAGGGAGAAGCAGGCTCCCTGCCGAGCAAGGAGCCCAATGTGGGACTCGATCCCAGGACCCTGGGATCACGACCTGAGCCGAAGGCAGCCGCTTAACCCCCTGAGCCACCCAGGTGTCCCTTGTTAATGTAACTTTTGCCAATCTAACTTACAGGGCCCCAGCTGGAGCTGGGGCTTTTTTCCGTCCCCTGAAACTCCATGTTCTACTTTTCATGCCATAATTTTAATATTTGTTTATTTGAGAGAGAGAGAGAGAGAGAGAGAGCAGGGGGAGGGGCAGAGAACAAAGCAGACTCCCCACTGAGCAGGGAGCCTGATGAGGGGCTCAGTTCCAGGACTCCAGGATCATGACCTGAGCCTAAGGCAGATGCTTAACTGACTGAATCACCCAGGTGCCCCATTAATTTTAATGATTTTTAACTCATGTACTCTAAAAAGCAGATTTTTATTGGAAGAGAGAGAACGCCAAGCTGACCTAACATATGCAGAAAAAAAGTATGATTGCACAAATATGTTGTGTGTACATGCATGTTTAAATGTCATATACTTGAGAAGTCCAGGAATATCTGAGTTCAGGTATGACTAGAGTGACATACTAAAACGCTATTAACAATCTGTTTTCCTCAGCCCTGCTTTCTTCTCGGTTTTCTCCTTTAGAGTCTTCTTAAGAGATGGTAAATATTTTTTTAACTTTTATTCTTCTGGATCGCAAAATCAGTGTAAGGAGACTACCAATTTCTCTGGAATATTAGCAGGTCTTATGCTGATGTCTGTTAGCTCTGACTGGCCTGTCTTGAGTTCTACTCCGTTCTTGAATCAGTTACTGTGAACATTCAGGTGGACTGTGCTAATTGGCCAGGTCTTGCCTATGTACCCACCCCTGAGTATTGAAGATAGGGTAAATTTCACCTGAACCATATGAAAAGAGATTAGGGGAGGGAGTGGTTCCCCAAAGGAAAATCAGAATATTCTTACCAGAAAAGGGAGAAATAGCTGCTAGAAGATAAAACTTCAAACTGTCCACAGCAGAAGTATGTTAAAATCTCCTGTTTAAAAGTGAATTTTGAAGTTTTTAGATTCTAATAAATAGCCAAGAGAGGATGAGAATTGGATTTACTTCTTTCTCATTCACTTTATCAACCAATCAGTCTAGGAAGTTAAAAAAAAATCCAGTTCTCAGGAGTAACATCCTTTATTTGACCTGATTTAGGAATCATGAGAGAATTTGCTTAATAGGATTAACATTGTTTCTTATTAGTGCCACATAGACTGAAGCTCTTAACTATTTCTATTATAAACTTCTACTTTAATATCTATAGGGAAAGGAAACTTTTTGCTGCCTGCTAGGTTCTTTGGCTAATCTAATAATTAAATTGACATGAGACAGATTAACAGGAGAAAAATTTAATTTTGAATGTATGAGTTCATAAAAATGAGACTCAAATAAGTGGCCAGAGAAGGCAACTTTTGTACCTTTAAAGAAACAATTATCTGTGAAGACTTGATAAAGAGATTTGGACTTGGAATTGCAAATTAATGAAGAAGTAAAAGATTTGTTCATGCAGCCTTCTCCACCCTGAATTCCCTATCTTTAGCAATAAGGATGCCTTCTATTCTCCAGGTACAGGGAGAGTACCCTTTGCATAGGGTATTTATTTCCTGCTTTGGGGAGGCAAAGGAAGGCCAGAGTGTCTTTCTTGCACCAGCTCTTTAAGTAATTCTAATTCAAAGTGACCAATGTGTCAAAGTGGCATATTTTGGGGCAGTGTATTTTGCTTCTTCTTGTATCCAAATTGTCATTTTTGTCAATGAGCTGTATATTGTCATATGCACAGTTCATCATGTATTTCATTATTTTATGTTAGGGACAAGAGTCTTCACTGATTTTTATAAGGAGAGGCAACTAGTTATTGTTTTTAAAGATGTGAAGCAAAGTTTACCTTTATATTGAGGAAATTTCACTGAAAATAAAACTACAGAATTTTCCTGTGACAGAATCTTTTACATTCTTAAGTGTAGTATTAGTAAAGTGGGCTCTGGTCAAACACCTGCCCGCACTGAATGAGCTGGGTGACCTTGGGCCAGTTACTTTGCCTCAAGTGTAAAATGGAATAAGATGAGAACCTTTCTCCTAGTGTTGCATGAGGATTAAATAAGTGAATGCCAGTAAAGACCTTAGAACAGGGTCTGGCATATTGTTAGGATTCAATAGATATTATTGATTCTAGATATTAGATCTTAGATTAGATAATAGATATAAACTCTTCTAACCTTTTAGATGTAGACGACCTGAATTGTTAATTCCTTTCATACAGTTCTTCGATAATTTTACTGGCAGTTTAAAAGTAGGAACTGCTGGTTTGAGATTTGCAGCCTAAATATTTCTCACCCCATTCTTTATAAAAAATACCACACTGGGATCAAGTTTTAAGTGAAGCAAATTCTAACTTTTAAATGGTTAGAGTTACCATGAAAAAGAGAAAAACAAAGTAACCAGAAAAAATATTTTTAAAAAAGCAGTCTTTTTTTCATTATTGACAAAATTAAAACCTAGACATTTAAAAACATAAACAATTGTTGAAGCTGATTACTAAATGTACTTAAGATACAAAACATTCAGGACTGCCTGGGTGATGCGGTTGTTTGAGTGTCAGACTCTTGGTTTTGGCTGGGGTCATGATTGCTGGATCCTGGGATCTAGCCCTGCATTGGGCTCCACTCTTAGCGGGGAGTCTGCTTGAGTTTATCTCTCCCTCTGTGCCCCACAACCTGTGTGTGCTCTCTCTCTTGAAAATGAATAAATAAATCTTTAAAAGAAAAGCTACAAAGCAGTCAAAGGTATACATGTTGTAAACTTCTCATATAAGTAATTACTCTAAAGGGGGACGAGATGGAGGAGGAAAAAGGGGAGAAGAGACTATGTCAGTTTGGGGCCTGGTTGAATCTATGCTGCTCTTTTTCTTTCTTCATTGCAGATTCTGCTCTTCTGTGTTTCTGATCCCAGTTTTGTGACCTGACAACTTCTTCATGTCTCCCGTTTTTAACTTCATGACGCTGAACTGCTTCTGAGTCTCATTCACTCTTACATAACACCTCAGGCATGTACTCCAAAGTGGATGTTTCAATGTAGGATGCAGTTCTGGTGAAACAGTGGCACACTGAACTGATGAGTTCAGAGAAGGAAAAAATTCCTTTTCTAATTGTTTAACTAAATGGAACTTTCAGTCTAAGAGAATGGTAGGCCTGATATTTCTTGGGAAATAATTTCAATAGACCAGTGAAAATATTGTGATTTAAATATTCATCTGATAACAGCACAGCATCACAATTAATAAGACCATCCTTCAGTTGGTCAATTTAGTCAAAACATCAATTGTACTGAGTGTTTAACTGAATCGGCCCATGTGGTATTTGCTTTTATCTTTTTTCATCTAAGGCTTTATGCTTGAAATTTGTGGATTTTACTCAGGAGGAATATTTGATATCTTAGCATCAGTGACCAAGTTACTACTAGATCTGTATAAAAGTAGAGCACGACCCAAATAATTTGTTAAAATAAAACAAAACTATCAATGGGTCTCCAGTTTTTTATGTGAAAAAGTGATTCATTAATGTAGGGCAAAATTTAAAGAACTGTCTGATGTAATGGGCTTCAATTGTCATCTATTCTTTCTTACTTTACCCTGATTTCTCCAAACTCGCTTTTAAAAGTATTTTTAAGGGGTGCTTGGGTGGCTCAGTTGTTAAAGCGTCTGCTTTCGGATTAGGTCATGATCCCAGGGTCCGGGGATTGAGCCCCGCATTAGGCTCCCTGCCCAACATATAGAGTTGTTCATAGCAATTTGAAATTTGTGCTTTATTCTCTTACCTGTTTTCAGGTACACATAGAAGTTGCTTTACTTTATTACCTGTTTTCCCCTTTCTGATTTACCATTTCTGCCCCCCTCCTCCTTCTGTCTTCCTGCAGAACATCTGAGTTGAATTGTTCAGGGGTGGTTGGAAATATGGTCCAGATCTCAAGGGAAGGGCATGGGTGATGATAATGATGTGAGTGGTGTCAGCTTCTAAATGCTATTCATTTAAGCCAGACAAAGACAAATACCATGTGACTTCACTCATGTGGAATTTCAGAAACAAAATAAAAGAAACCAAAGAAAACAAGACAAACAAAGAACCACTCTTAAATACAGATAATACACTGATGGTTGCCAGAGGGGTGATAGGTTGAGGGACGGGTGAAATAGATAAAAGTTTTTAAAAGGTACAGACTTCCAGTTATAAGATAAATAAGTCATGGAGATGAAAATTACAGCATATGGAATATAGTCAATAAGATTGTAATAATGTTTGGTGACAGATGGTGACTACACTTATCCTAGTGAATACTGGGTAATGTATAGAATGATTTTTTTTTTTTTTTAGTATAGTTGACATTAGTTTCAGGTATATAACAGTGATTGGACAAGTTTACACATTATGCTAAGTTCACTGTAAGTGTACCTAGTGTCTGTCACCATACATTGATATTACAGTATCCTTGACTATATTCCTTATGCTGTGCTTTTTATTCCCAGGAATTATTCATTTCACAATTGGAAGCCTGTATATCCTACCTCCTCTCATCCATTTTGTGTATGCATACACATACACACACACACACATACCACTTCTTCTTTATCCATTAATCTGTTGATGGACACAGACTTAGGTTGCCTTCATATTTTGGCCATTGAAAAATAACGCTGCAATAAACATAGGAGGGCATATTTCTTTTTGAATTAGAGTCTTCATTTTCCTTGGGTAAATACCCAACAGTGAAATTACTGGATCATATTGTAGTTCTATTTTTAATTCTTAAAAAGATTTATTTATTTGAGAGAGAGAGAGTGAGAGAGAGCATGAGAGAGGAGAAGGTCAGAGAAAGAAGCAGACCCCCTGTGGAGGTGGGGGTCTGATGTGGGACTCGTTCCCGGGACTCTGGGATAGTGACCTGAGCTGAAGTCAGTTGCTTAAACAACTGAGCCACCCAGGTACCCTATTTTTAATTTTTTGAGGAACTTCCATACTATTTTTCACAGCAGCTTTGCCAATTTACATTGCTACCAATAGAGCATGAGGGTTCCTTTCTCTACCAATAGAACATGAGGGTTCCTTTCTCTTAACATCCTCACCAAAACTTGTTATTTCCTGTATTTTTTATTTTAGCCATCTGACCAAAGGTGATATCTCATTGTGGTATTTTGTTTTGTTTTGGAATTGAGCCAGAGATTTTATTTACTTTTTAAAATTTAAATTAAATTAGCCAACATCATTAGTTTCTGATGTGGTCTTCAATGATTCATCAGTTGCATATAACATCCAGTGCTCATCACATCACATGCTCTCCTTAATGCCCATCACCCAGTTACTCCATCCTCCCACCCATCTCCTCTTCCACAATCCTCAGTTTGTTTCCCAGGGTTAAGAGTCTCTCGTGGTGTGGCTCCCTCTCTTGTTTTTTTCCCCTTCAGTTTTCCCTTCCCTCCCCTATGATCCTCTGTGTTATTTTTTATATTACACATATGCATGAAACCATATGATAATTGTTTTTCTCTGATTGATTTATTTCACTTGGCATAATACCCTCCAGTTCCATCCATGTCATTGTAATGGTAGGTATTCATCCTTTCTGATGGCTGAGTAATATTCCATTGTATATATGAACTGCATCTTCTAAATCCATCCATCTGTTGAAGAACATCTCTACTCCTTCCACAGTTTGGATATTGGATATTGAGGAATATTACTCAGCCATCAGGTTACTGCCTGTGTTCTCCTCTAGGATTTAATGGGTTCCTGTTTCACATTGAGGTCTTTCATCCATTTTGAGTTCATCTTTGTGTATGGTGTAAGGAAATGGTCCAGTTTCATTCTTCTGCATGTGGCTGTCCAATTTTGCCAGGACAATTTATTGAAGAGACTGTCTTTTTTCCATTGGATAATCTTTCCTGCTTCATTGAAGATTATTTGACCATAGAGTAGAGGGTCATTTCTGGGCTCTTTATTCTGTTCCATTGATCTATGTGTCTGTTTTTGTGCCAGTACTGTGCTGTCTTGATGATCACAGCTTTGTAATATAGCTTTAAGTCAGGCATTGTGATGCCACCACCTTTGGTTTTCTTTTTCAACGTTCCCCTGGGAATTCAGAGTCTTTTCTGGTTCCATACAAATTTTAGGATTATTTGGCCCAGCTCTGTGATAAATGCCAATGGTATTTTGACAAGGATTGCTTTGAAAGTGTAGATTGCTCTGGGAAGAATAGACATTTTTCACAATGTTTATCCTTCTAATCCATGAGCATGGTATGTTTTTCCATCTCTTTGTGTCTTCTTCAGTTTCTTTCATCTAAGTGTTCTGTGGTTTCTAGAGTACAGATCCGTTACCTCTTTGGTTAGGTTTATTCATAGGTATCTTACAGTTTATGGTGCAATTGTAAATGGGATCAATTTGTTAATTTCTCCTTCTTCAGTCACATTGTTAGTATATAGAAATGCAACTGATTTCTGTGCATTGATTTTGTATGCTGCCAGGTTGCCAAATTGCTATCTAAGTTCTAGCAATTTTGGGGTGGAATCTTTAGGGTTTTCCACATAAAGTATCATGTCATCTGTGAAGACTGAGAGTTTGACTTCTTCTTTGCTGATTCCAATGCCTTTTATTTTTTTTTTGTTGTTGTCTGATTGCTGAGACTAGGACTTATAGTACTATGTTGAACAATAGTGGTGAGAGTGGGCATCCCTGTCGTATTCCTGACCTTAAGAGAAAAGCTCTCAGTTTTTCCCCATTGAGAATAATATTCACTGTGGGCTTTTCCTAGATGGCTTTTGTGATATTGAGGTGTATTACTTCAATTGCTATACTTTGAAGTGTTTTACTCAGGAAAGGATGCTGTATTTTGTTAAATGATTTTTCTGCATCAGTTGAGAGGATCTTATGGTTCTTGTCTTTTCTTTTATTAATGTGACCTATCATGTTGATTGATTTGTGAATTTTGAGCCACCCTTGCATTCCAGGAATAAATCCCACTCAAAAACCTCCCCAAAAAATAAGATTTAAGGGCCAAATGGCTTCCTAGGGGAATTCTACCAAACATTTAAGGAAGAAATAATCCCTATTCTATTGAAGATGTTTCAAAAAATAGAAATGGAAGGAAAACTTCCAAACTCAGTCTATGAGGGCAGAATTATCTTGATCCCAAAACCAGACAAAGACTCCATCAAAAGGGAGAATTACAAACCAATGTTCCTGATAAATATGGATGCCAAAATACTCACCAAGATACTAGCCTAGGATTCAACAGCACATTAAAAGGATTATGAATTGTGGTTTTATTTGCATTCCCCTAATGATGAGTGATGTTGAACATCTTTTTCATGTCTGTTGGCCATCTATATGTCTTCTCTGGAAAAATACCTATTCAGGTCCTCTGCTCATTTTTAATTGGATTATTTTTTGATGTTGAGTTATATAAGTTCTTTATATATTTTGGATTTTAACCCCTTATCAGATATGTTATTTGCAAGTATCTTCTCCTAGTCAGTAGATTACATTTTACATTTTTGTCTTGTTGATGGTTTCCTTTACTCTGCAAAAGCTTTTTATTTTGTGTAGCCCTAATAGTTTATTTTTGCTTTGGTTTCTCTTGCCTTAGGAGACATACCTAGAAAAATGTTGCTATAGTTGATGTCAGAGAGAGTACTACCTGTGTTATCTTCTAGGAATTTTGTTATTTCAGTTCTTATATTTAAGTATTTAATCCATTTTTTAGTTTATTTTTGTGTAAGGGGTTAAAAAGTGGTCCAGTTTCATTCTTTTACATGTAGCTGTCCAGTTTTCCCAACATCATTTATTGAAGAGACCATTCTTTCTCCATTGTATAGTTTTACCTCCTTTGCCATAGATTAATTGACCATATATTGTATTTTTGGGCTCTCTATTCTGTTCCATTCATTTATGTGTCTATTATTGTGCCTGTGGTATACTGTTTTGAATTACTGTATTTTGTAGTATATCTTGAAATCTGGGATTGTAATACCTCCAGTTTTTTTCTTTCTCAAGATTTCTTCAGCTACTTCTGGTCTTTTGTGGTCACATACAAATTTTAGGATTATTTGCTGTAGTTTTGTGAAAAATGCTGTTCATATTTTGATAGGGATTACATTAAATCTGTAGATTGCTTTGGGTAATGTGGACATTTTAACAATGTTAATTCTTCCAGCCCATGAGCATGGAATATTTGTTTGTGTCATCTTCAGTTACTTCTATCAGTGTTTTATAATTATCAGAGTATTGGTTGTTTACCTCTTCGGTTGAGTTTATTTCTAGGTATTTTATTCTTTTTGGTGCAACTTTAAATGATGTTTTTATATTATAATTCTGCTGCTTCATTATTACTGCATAGTAATACTACTGATTTCTGGTATAATTTTTTATTCTGCCACTTTATTGAATTCATTTACTACTTCTGGTAGATTTTTGGTGGAGTCTTTAGTGATATATATATATATATATATATATATATATATATATATATATCATGTCATCTGCAATTAGTGACTGCTTAACTTCTTCTTTACCAATATAGATGCCTCTTCTTTTTCTTGTCTGCTATGGCTGGGACTTCTAATACTGCAATGAATAAAGCTGGTGAGAGGAGAGTCCCTTGTCTTGTTCTTGATCTTACAGGAAAAGCCTTCATTTTTTTCTCTGTTAAGTAAGACTTAGATGGGTTTTTCATTTATGGCCTTTATTATGTTAAGATATGTTCCCTCGAAGCCTAGTTTGTTGAGAGTTTTTATCATGAATAGATGCTGAATTTTGTGAAATGTTTTTCTCCATCTATTGAGGTATGATTTTTATCCTTAATTTTTGTTGATGTATGATGTTTGATTTGCAAATATTGAACCATCCTTGCATCTCTGGAATAAATCCCCCTTGATCATGGAGAAGGAAGGAGTCTTTTAACATATTGTTGAATGTGGTTTGTTAATATTTTGTTGAGGATATTTGCATCTGTGTTCATCAGGGATATTGGCCTGTAGTTTTCTTTTTTTGTGGTATTTTTGTGTGGTTTTGGTATTAGGGTAATGCTGGTCTCATATAATGTATTTGGAAGCTTTTCTTCTATTTTTTGGAATAGTTTGAGGAGTATAGGTATTAATTCTTTTTTCAGTGTTTGGTAGAATTCACTTGTGAATTCATCTGGTCTTGGACTGTTATTTTTTAGTAGTATTTTGATTACTAATTTAATTTTATTACTTGCAGTCTGTCCAGATTTTCTATTTCTTCCTGATTCAGTTTTGGAAGACTGTATTTTCCTAAGAATTTATCCATTTCTTCTAAATTGCCCAATTTGTTGGCATATAATTTTTCATCATCTTATCTTATACTCCTTTTGTATTTCTGTGGTGTCAGTTGTTATTTCTCTCTTATTTGTGATTTTATTTAGTTGTGTTTTTTCCTTCTTTTTTTTTCTTGATGAGTCCAGTTACAGATTTAGAAATTTAGTTTATCTTCTCAAAGAATGAGCTTTTGGTGTCATTGATCTTGTGTGTGTGTGTGTGTGTGTGTGTGTGTGTGTGGTGTGTGGTATGTGTGTGTCTTGTTTGTTTTGTTTTGTTTTTGGTCTCTGTCATTTATTTCTCTTCTGGACCTTATTATTCCTTCTTTCTACTCTTCTTGAGCTTTGTATGTTTTTCTTTTTCTAGTTCATTTAGGTGTAAGGTTAGAGTGTTTATCTGAGCTTTTTATTGTTTCTTGGGGTAAGCCTGTATTGCTATATATTTCCTTCTAGAACTGCTTTTGCTCCTTCCCAAACATTGTGGACCATTGTGTTTTCATTTTCTTTTGTCTCCATGTACTTTTTTATTTCATTTTGATTGCTTCATTGATTTAGTGGTTGTTTAGTATCATTTGTTTGGCCTTCACATGTTTGTGTTTTTTCCATTTTTTTTCTTGTGACTTATTTTTAGTTTTATACCATTGTAATCAGAAAGGATGCCTGGTAAATTTCAGTATTCTTAAATTTATTGAGGTTTGTTTTGTGATCTAATGTGATCTATTCTGGAGAATGTTCCATGTGCACTTGAAAAGAATGTATATCCTGTTGTTTTTGGATGGAATGTTCTGTATATGTGTTAGACCCATCTGGTTCAGTGTGTCATTCAAAGACACAGTGTTCAAAGAGACTGTTGATTTTCTGACTGCATGCTCTATTCATTGATGTAAGTGGGGTGTTAATGTCCCCTACTATTACTTCTTGTCATTTTGTTATTTTTTTTTCTGGTTGTTTTTTGATTCTTTTCTTCCCTTTATTCTCTTGCTCTTTCTTTGTGATGGGTTTCTGTTGTGTTATGTTTGACTTTCTTTCTCTTTATTTTTTTGTGTATCTATTACAGGTTTTGTGTTTGTGGTTACCATGAGTTTCACATATAACATTCTAAATAAATAGCAGTCTATATTAATTTGATTCCCATTTAAGTTCACACATTCTAAAGAGAAAAAAGTTAAAAATAAGTTACTTAAGTTCTCCTTTTTTACTCCCTCATCCATGTTTTATGTGAATGTTGTCATATTTTACATCTTTTTATTTCATAATTTTCTTATGTCTATTTCTGGCCATTTCTTTAACACTACTTGTAAAGCTGGCTTCGTGGTGATAAATTCCTTTATCTTTTGTATGTCTGGGAAACTCTATCTCTCTTTCAAATCTGAATGATAGCTTTAGTGAGTAGAATATTCTTGATTGTATGTTTTATCCTTTCAGCACTGTGAACATATCATGCCACTCTCTTCTGTCCTACAGAGGTTCTGCTGACAAATCAGCTGATAGCCTTATAGTTTTCCCCTGTGGTAACTTTTGCTTCTCTCTTGCTGCTCTTTAAATTCTCTTTTTATCTTTAGCCTTTGACATTTTAATTATTATGTGTATTTATGTGGACCTCCTTGGGTTCATCTTGTTAGGAACTCTCGGTGTTTCTTGGACATGGGTGTCTATTTCCATCCCTCAGTTAAGGAAGTTTTCAGCTATTATTTCTTAAATACATATTCTACTCTTTTCTTTCTTCTTCTTATGGGATCCCTATAATTCAAATGTTTGTTTGTTATTGTCCATGAGATCCCTTAATCTATCTTCATTTTAAAAATTCTTTTCTCTTTTTATTGTTCAGCTTGGGTGATTCCCATGACCCTGTCTTCCAGATCACTGATTTGTTCTTCTGCATCCTCTCTTCTACTGTTGATTTCCTCTAGTGTATTCTTTATTTATGTTATTTATTCTTTATTTTTGGGGGTTCTTTTTTTAGGTCTTTCTTTTCTTTGAAGGTTTCACTGAGTTCTTCTACTCTTCTCTCCAGCCTGGTGAGTATCTTTATGATCATTGCCTTAAATTCTTTATCGGACATATTGCTTATTTCCATTTCAATTAATTTTTTTCTGAGGTGTTTTTTTTTTTCCCATTTCTTTTGGAGTATATACCTCTGTCTTCCCATTTTGCTTGACTTTTTGTGTTTGTGTGGATTAGGCAGAACAGCTATTTCTTCTAACTTTGTAGGGATGGTCTTGTGTATGGTCATTCCCTATGTAGACTATGTGGTTGGTGACTTTTGCTGGCTGGCTGGAGCTGTGGCTGATGTGGGCTGGATGTCCTGGGGCTTTCGATGCAGGTGGTTCCTTATCAGGACAAGTAAACTGAAGTGGGTGCAGGCTGGAGTGTCCTGGGTTTCTATGCACTGAGCTAAAGCTGAAATAGATGCAAGTTAGAGTGTATTAAGGCACTATGTGCAAGGGGACCTTGGTGGGGAAGCTGGAGATGATGTGGTGTGTGGGCTGGGAGGTCCCTGAGCTTTATGTGCAGATGGCTGAAAGTAAAGTGTGCCAATGCCAGTGGATACTGGGGCTCTACACACAGAGACCACCTTAACAGAATAGCTGAAATTAAAGTGTATATAAACCAGGGTACTTCAGGACTCTCCACATAGAGGGTGCCCTGATGGGGTAGGTGGCCTTGAAGTGGGATTTAAGGGTTGGAGGTCTTGGGGTGTTCTCAGTAAGAGCCTCCCTGACAGGACAGCTGAAGCTGAAGTGGTTATAAGCTGGGTTGTTCTGGGGTTCTCCACAAGGAGAATAGCTTGTGAGATAGCTGAAGCTGAATTGGATGCAAGCTCTGGTGTCCCAAGGTGTTCAGTACAGGGGTTTTCCTGGCCGGATGACTAGAGCCCAGGCCAGTGCTCATGGGAGTGTTCTGGAATGTTCCACACAGGTGGTGCCTTGCTGTTATGTCTGAAAACGATGTAGGCATGGGCCTGGGGTTCTTGGGGTACTCTACACAGGGGAAACTCTGGTATGGGCTGGGGTCCAGGGCTCACTATGGCAGCAGGCCAGTTAAGGCACCCAGAATGTACATTGGTCTGTGCTTTCAAAGTTGAGGGGGAGTTGAGATCATGTCTGTCAGCCCTACCACCTTGAAGGTGTTCCAGCAGTTCCCCTTACTGTTTAGTGGGGTTCTAGGGTTCTTTTACATGCCAGTTGCTCTTTTAAACTGCAGATTTTTGAAGAAAAAGAAGAAAGAAGAAAAAAAAATAAAAAGAAGAAGAGAGAAGAAAAGGAAGAAAGAAGAGAAAAGAAAAAAAAATAACACCTCCAAGGCTTATTTTCTGTGCCCTAGAGTGACTAGGGCAGGTGTGGGCCTTGGGAACCCTAGCTTTGCTAAGGAGCAAGATGGTTATAGGGACCCAGCCCTGCTCCTGTCTGTGCTTTTAAGGTATAGAGGAAACCATGTCACTTTTTTTTTTAAAGGTTTATTTATTTCTTTGAGAGAAAGGGGTGAGAAAGAGAAGGAGGGTGGGGGAGGGGGAAGGACAGATGAAAAGGGAGAGAGAGAATCTCAAGTAGATTTCCTTCTGAGTGTGGAACCAGATGTGGGGCTGGATCTCATGACCCTAAGATTATGATCTGAACTGAAATCAAGCATCAGATGTTTAACCAACTAAGCCACCCAGGTGCCCACCACGTCACTCTTTAATGCCTCTGGCCCAGAGTGCATTCCTGTAGCTCTTTGCCCCTTTTAAACCTCGTCTTTCTGTGCCTAAGTGCTACCAGGGCTGGTATGGGCCTCTGGACCCAGGGTTTGCTGAGGCATCAAGCCAGTTATGATGTCCAAACCCTGCTCCAGTCTGGGCTTTTAAGATATAGGGGGAATGTAAACTGGGCTCTCCAGTCCCTCTGACCGAGAGAAGGTTCCAGTGTTCTTTCTGCCACTGTTATATGGAATTTGAGTGTGGTTTCTTTTATATGCTAGTTGCTTTTTAAACTTTGGCTCTTTTTCTGTACCCAAGAACAGAAGAATCTGTTTCTGGTCCCTTAGTATTCTCCTTCCCCACTGTAGTTTGCAGCATTGAGGGGTGGGAGTTCCCTTTGTTACCATATCTTTGTCTTTCTTGCTGTTTTCTTTTGCCAGCCTTTCTGTCTTTTGTTGTGCAGAAGCTGTTCAGTCAGCCCTCAGTTCTTCTTCAGGGGGTACTGTTCTATATATAGGTGTAATTTGGTGTGTCCATAAAGGGAGTGAGTTCCGAGTCTTTCTACATTACCACCTTGGACTAGAACCAAATGTATAGAATTGTTGAATCATTATCTTATACACCTGAAACTAATATAACAGTGAATGTTAATTATGCTTTAATTTAAAAAAAGATTCCTAATTCCATATATGAAAAAAATAAGGGTCATTCATTTAGCACATAGTTATTAAGCACTGTTTCATTTAATAAATTCAGTGCTACTAGAGGGAATTAGGAGAAGATTAACAATCCTGTAATTGGTTCATTCTTTCTAAGTATTTACTGTGTAATTGCCAGGTGTATAGCTTCCTAACTTAGAATTTTTAAGGTAACTTGCAATTTTTTAAAAAATTTCTTTTCAGTGTAACAGTATTCATTGTTTTTGCACCACACCCAGTGCTCCATGCAATATGTGCCCTCCCCAATACCCACCACCTGGCTCCCCCAACCTCCCACCCCCCACCCCTTCAAAACCCTCAGGTTATTTTTCAGAGTCCATAGTCTCTCATGGTTCACCTCCCCTTCCAATTTCCCTCAACTCCCTTCTCCTCTCCATCTCCCCATGTCCTCTATGTTATTTGTTATGGTCCACAAATAAGTGAAACCATATGATAATTGACTCTCTCTGCTTGACTTATTTCACTCAGCATAATCTCCTCCAGTCCCGTCCATGTCGATACAAAAGTTGGGTATTCATCCTTTCTGATGGAGGCATAATACTCCATAGTGTATATGGACCACATCTTCTTTATCCATTCATCTGTTGAAGGGCATCTTGGTTCTTTCCACAGTTTGGCGACCATGGCCATTGCTGCTATAAACCTTGGGGGTACAGATGGCCCTTCTTTTCACCACATCTGTATCTTTGGGGTAAATACCCAGTAGTGCAATTGCAGGGTCATAGGGAAGCTCTATTTGTAACTTGCAATTTTTTAAAAAAATTTATTTATTTGTCAGAGAGAGAGGGAGAGAGAGAGAGCGAGCACAGGCAGAGTGGCAGGCAGAGGCAGAGGGAGAAGCAGGCTCCCTGCCGAGCAAGGAGCCCGATGTGGGACTCGATTCCAGGATGCTGGGATCATGACCTGAGCAGAAGGCAGCCGCTTAACAACTGAGCCATCCAGATGCCCTGAAACAAGTCTTATTGCCAGGAGGGAGTCTTTTATGGTGGAAAAATTACTTTCCAAACTCTAAAACACTTCAGTCTACAGGTGGGCCATAAGAAATCCCTTAAGAAGACTATGTAGACTTTTAGCTTTGCTTAAACTATGAAGAAAGGATTATGTAAGAAAAAAATAACCTGTATATAATCGTGAGGGAATGTTTAAAACTACTTTTAAGGACATTCTTGTGTGTCCTTTTATTATTATTTTTTACTGTGTGAAAATATAAATAACATAAAAATTATCATTTTAACCATTTTCAGTGTACAGTTCAGTAGCATCAAGTACATTGTCATTGTTGACCATCCATGACCATCATGACCATCTTCCATCTCTAGAACTTTTTCATCTTCCCAAATAAATTTCATATTCATTAAACAAAATCCTCCCATTCTTCCCTCCCTCCAACCCCTGGCAAGTATCATGCTACTTTTTGTTTTTATGAATTTGACTATCCTCATGCTATAGGTTAAAGTTTTTATCTCCCCAAGTTTATGTGTTGAAACCTATTCCCCAATGTGATGTTATCAGAAAGTGGGGCCTTTGGGAGGTGAATTAGATCAAGAAAGGTGGAGCCTTCATGAGTGGGATTAGTGCCCTTATAAAAGAGACTCCAGAGAAGGAGTCCTATGAAGGCATGATAAAAAGATAGCTGTCTATGAACCAGGAAGTGGGAACCCACCAGCTGCCAGATCTGCTAGTATGTTGATCGTGGATTTTCCAGCCTTCACAGCTGTGAAAAATAAGTATTTGGTTTTTATAGTCTATGGTTTTTGTTATGGTAGCCTGAGCTGAGTAAGGTATCTAGGTACTTCATATAAATGGGATCATACAATATTTGTCTCTTTGTGACTGGCTTATTTTACTTAGCATATAATGTCTTCAAGGTTCATTCATTCATGCTGTAGCATGTGTCAGAATTTCCTTTCTTTTTAGAGCCGGATAACTTTCTTTGTATGTATATACATTTTATTTATTCATTCATCTATCGCTAGACATTTAGTTGCTTCCATCTTTTGGCTACTGTAAATAATATTGCTGTGAACATGGGTTTTCAAATATCTGTTTGGGGCCCTGCTTTTTATTTTTTTGGATAAATACTCAGAAGTGGAATTGCTGGATCGTATGGTAATTCTGTGTTTAACTTTTTGCCTTTTTCATAGTGGCTGTGTCATTTTACATGCCCATCAGCAATGCACAGGGGTTCTAATTTCTCCTTCCCAGAGCTTCCTGTTATTATTTTTATTTTTTATTATTTTTAATAATGATCATCTTAATGTGTGTGCAGTGGTATCTTATTTTGGTTTTGGTATGTATTTTCCAAATGATTAATGATATTGAACATCTTTTCATGTGCTTATTGGCCATTTGTATATGTTCTTTGGAGAAACATCTATTCAAGTCATTATTTCACTTTTAAATCAGGTTGTTTGCTTTTTTGTCATTGAGTTTAGAAGTGTGTTATTTATTCTAGATATGAATCCCTTATCAGATATGATTTGAAAATATTTTTTGCCATTCTGTGGGTTGCCATTTCATTTGCACATCTTGCAAGCATCTTTAATATGGCTTAGAAACACATGTTTACATGGAAGTATCCAACATTCATTGAGGCTCAGAGGCAGGAGAAGCTTTGCCTTGCACATCCTCATAAAGTTGGGGGAAGAGACTAGCAAACATAATTAGAAAATAACATAATAGGGAACACCAAGGGCTAATAGAGCAGAAAGAACTCTGCTGCATTAAGTGTGAAGTTTTGATATCTACTCACTAAAGATGTTCCCCACAAAACCTCCACTAGATTTCTCATCCAGGATATCAATAAATGTCCATATATGGATGACTTATTAGGAAGGTGAGAACCCAGTTTTCATATCTAGACTGAACATCTTTTCCTAGATATCTTGCAGGTATGTCATAATCTTATTCTGGCCAGTCTGTATATTTAAAAATAAAATGTGTGAATTTTATTTTATCAAAAAGTATAATAATTCACCTTTTCATCAAATTCTTATTGAATTTATTTTCTTTAAAAAAGTCAACGAAATTTCACTTTCAAGGTCATTTTATTACCTAGGTGATGCTTAGATAATACAGAAAAAAAGAAGTAATTTTTCAGTTCATTTTGTCACTGTCATATTTTTAAAGTTTGATTGAATATGAAACATTCATACATGATATTTAGAATTTCAGCAAGAAGATTGGTATAAATTACCTACAACTTCGAATGATTGCTTTTAATATTCAGAAAGATTTTGATATTGAGTAAATATTTCACTATTTTAAAAGCTGGCAAGAACTGTTGATCATAAAGGAAACAAAATATGTGACTCCATCATTCTATAGCTAGACTAAATTTTTAATCTTTTCTTTAATTTATTTTAATCATTGAACATTCATTTTGCTCATCCATTTAATAATTGACTTTGGATAGCATTATTCTTCCAAGGAGACCAAAACAGAACAGATAAGTCAGATTTTTCCTGTGCATAAGTGCTTTCCTATTAATATATTAAATGTTCAGGATCTATACAAATACCTTCTGTAAGGCTGCTTATTATTCATAGATGATGATAAAAATGGTGACTAATAGTTATGTGTTTTTTATAGTTTAAAAAGCACCTTTGCATATATTATCTCATTTTATCCTCATAGAAGATTTGTGAAATGGGTATTATTGTCATCATTTTTACATTATAAGTGAGGAAATAAAGACAGGGAGAGTTTAAGCAACTTGTTCAAGGTTACTTGACAAGAGCTTGGCTCTAACCCAAGCCTGCTAACTACAGATTGTGTTCCCTTTCCATCAGTTGCTACATCTCTTCTCAACTCTTTTGGTATAGAGTTTACTTTTCTTCAGAGTTTTCTGGAGTCATTACTGATCTGGACAAAATCACTTGTGAGAGCCTTCAAAGGTGTTTCACATGAAGAAACTGAGCCATGTAATTCATAGGACAAATTTGGATATTATTGTAGAATGAATGAATTCTTAATCTATCAGATGAATTACTTAATTTTGAATTTATAGTCCCATGTTGACAAATGTTTTCTAATGGGAAAGCTCATCAATCAGGATAATATATTCCTTTGTTTTCTCATTAAATTCAAGATTTTCTTACAACATCATCTTTCTTATGAAGGCTACTTCTAAATTCCCAGAGACTTCCCAGAGACTTTTCAGAATTTGGGCATCTAGGGCAAGTGGGAGAAGCATTAGGTCTGTGGGTTTCATTTGTCCAGGCTGGCATCTGCTGAATAGTATATTGGCCCATCTGGTCCCTGAACATCAGCTCTTTCTGCCAGCATCTGCAGAGATGTCTGAGCACCCAGCTGGCTTCTGGTAATCATCCTCTTTTGGTATCTGCTCTGGTGTCCTTCTTGTTCTTACAACAAGGTGCCATATCTTCCTGGCTCTTGGCTACAAGAGCCAAAGGTCTTCTTTCTGTTCCTTCAGTCTTGCTTAGAAGCTATGAACCCCTATGTGCTCCCTATAGACATTGCTATGCAATTGTACACCAACCATGCAGTGCAGAGGAGCTTCCAGGTGTTGCCTTACCTATTATTTCCTCCCTTCTGTCCACTATCGGCCATGTCTGGGGGTGGTCAGTGTGCAAGGGTTTTTCTCACCATTGGCCATGTATCTTGCTTCCCCAAGACTCTCTATTCAATTCTTTAGTCAAAGGATTTAATTTTTCATATATGATTTCTTGAATATTTAGCTCGGTTTAATTGTTACTTAAGTATCAATTACTAATTATTTACTAAATTAATGGATAATTAATAACTTGGATAACTTAGTGGATAATTTTCTTTTATCCCCAGGCCCTATGATTTCTTTCTTCTCCCTCTTTATGGATAACCATTTCAGCCTATTTAATGTATAGGTTTTTGTTTGTATAATCTTTTTAAAAATGCAGTTGTTTTAAGTGCATTCATTTTAATTTACATGAATTACTGTTATTTATATAATAATTCACAGTAATAACATTAACATTATAACTAATATTATTAAAATATTACCCTTTGTCTATTCTGTCCTTATAGTAGGTAGGTATTGATGGGCAGTTGGCACAAGAAGCAGACGGTTTCAGTTCTTTTGTGAACATTGGAAATGTTTTTGCTTATTTGGATAATTTACTCATCTTTAAACAGATGTTGAGGGCTTTGCATTTGCTGGACAATGGTGGAAAAACAAATGCAGCCAATTTTCAGTGGTTTTTAGTCTTGAACCTCTGTGAGAAAAGCTGCATGGCTTGCCTCAAATCTCTTTTCCAGAGGTGAAAGAGAAGACAGGAAAGTGTTAGTTAGGTTGAGATGACATGCATCACTGCATTATCTGCAGACGCCCTCACTGCAGAGCCCCTCTGAGTTAGCTAGTGTCAGAGCTGCGGCCGCTGCCAGGTAAGGAAACCAGCTAGCCCTGGACTGACTTAGTCCTGGCTTACGTGAAAGAAAAATATTCCAGGAATCAGCAAGAAATCTAAAAAGGCATATTGTAGATTAAAGTTTTTCATCACACTCAAGCTTTAAACATACTAAGCCCCAAACTTGAAATCCGTGCACTTCTGGTTTGATTGAGTGTATTCTTTTTCTGCTGCTGTGAATGACACTCCAAGGCCAAAAGTGAGTGTGGGGCTTTTTAAGTGTTATGATGATTAACCATTTTAGCCTCATTTTCTGACCATGGGGGTCAACATATGGCTTTTCTCTCTCTGTTAATGTTAACCTTCAGCACAAGGATGGCCTGGCCTGAGAGCCAGAGAGGAAAAATTCCTTTAAAATCCAAACATGCACATACTCACAGCCTCATTAGACAGAGAAATGGGATTGGAACCGTGTTTATATGGGGTGGGGTAAGGAAGAGGTGGTGAAGAGAGGCAAGAATTCCTATTGCTTCATCTGAACCAAGTCTAAATTGAGTCCTCGAATCTTGGAAGGAATTTTTTTTTTCATTCTTTCTTATCTTTGCTTTCTGGGTACTCCCATGCCACCTGACCCTCTGTGCCCCTCCCAGAATTTTGTGTGCCTGCATTCAGAAGTATTCAAAAACATGTGTAGACCATGCCTTATAAAAAATTGTATTATCCTTCTCTCCTTCTAGGAGGTTTTACATTGTTATCTTAGGAAATGGGGATATAGAGGCCTTGGTCTGTGGTGATTTGATTTTCATAAAACTCAATCACTTAGACATTTCTGAGATATTATGCTTTGGTAAAAAAGTATAGTCCCTGGGAGTGCAGAGTGGTTCCTGTAATATGTTTCTGAATTTCTTGAGAAATTCAATTGCAAGGCCATCTGGTCCAGGGGTTTATGTCCTTGTCTTGAGATAATTGCATTATCTATACATCAGCAGTGATAGCCTCCTTAGCTAACTGAGTCATCTCACAATTTCTGAAAATATTTTGATTTGATCTTTACTTTTGATTAAAGGACTAGAGCAATGGAACCTGTAAAAGGATGTTCATAAAAACAATTGAATGTAGTATTTTTCTTGCTTCTTAAAGTAGAGCTAAGGTAGATTTCTTTTGTTTTTGTTGTTCCTTCCCTTCTACAGTTAATTCCTATAGAAAATTTTACTAGAACATAGCAGAAATGCAAACTGGTAAATATTCACCATAGATAAGATGCTCATTAAAGAAATTATGGATGAGGGACTCCTGGGTGGCTCAGTTGGTTAAGGGTCTACCTTTGGCTCAGGTCATGATCCCAGGGTCCTGAGATCGAGTCCCACATTGGGCTCCTTCCTCAGTGGGGAGCCTGCTTCTCCATCTGCCTGCTGCTCCCCTTGCTTGTGCCCTCTCTCTCAAATAAATAAATAAACAGAATAAATTATAGATGAGTATAGTGATAGGAGAAGGTTTGAAGAATGTAAGGGGGTTTGCAATTCAGGCATTCAATGAATTGTGACTAGAAGAGAGACTATGAATGCATGTGTGCTAAGTTAACAGAATGAATCCCAGCAGACTTGGATAAGGGAGAAAAGTAACATAAAGGCATAGGTGAATAAGGAAAAGACTGTTAGGGAGCAGAGTGAAAATGAGGAGAGGTTAATATGAGCAGCTTTAGCCTAAAACATAAGGGGAAAACACCTGATTATAATATAATGAAAATTGCAATTCAGTATTTGTAATTAAAAACATTAATTTGACAAAAAGGGATGAAAAAGGAATGGACTTGAGAAGGAAATCAGCTAGAGGAGAATAAGTCATCAGAGTGATAGTCTAGTTACTTATTTATTTTTTATTGGAAACATTGCTATGGGCCTAGTTGATGTGAAAACCAGTAACCTGGAGTCTAATCATTGTATCCGATTAGCAGTTTTTTAGTCATCTTAAAGAAAGAAAACATGAAGTGCAAATGAACACGATCCAGAATAGGCTGGAACTATGAACTGAATTGGATACCAAATGAGAAATTTGACCAGTTGAAGTGAAAAAGCAGGTACTTCATCTGTTTCTCTCAAGAAGTTTCAAATTTGTCATGAGAAATGTGAGTAGTGTCTGGATAAGTTGTTTTAGTTATGTTTTTGAGTTCTCTTCTCCTACACAGTTTCAAAGAGTTTTATTTCTCACTCCTCCTCCACTACCCTTCCATTTTGACTTTTAAGTTTTGCAAATGTTTTCCATAAATATAAAATTTTTAGCAATTCCTTTTCTAGGATTTTATGTTATTGACAAACTAGCACATGCAGGCAAACATGTTCGTCTAACCTTGCAGCATTATCTGTAATAGCAAAAGAAAGAAGCATGTAAATGTCCATCCATCTGAGTAAAAGGGTAGTATTTAGAACATTATTACTGTGTTTTTCTCTTTCTTATTTTTGAGCCCATGAGCATCTGCAGTTAGTCTGAGAAGCTCATCAGCCTGAGAAGAGAAAATAATCAGTTTTCTGACATGCAAAGTAGGATCATACAACAAGGTGATAGCCTGGAAAGTCAGGCAATTGTCTGAAGAGGATTTTGCAAATATTATTTCTCTCCTTTGACACAGGAAGCAACCAGAGATTATCCTCCCACCTATCACAGCAAAGTGATAGGGCTTTCCCCCATATCTTTAATGATAGAAGGAGCAAGGGAAATCAGAGAAAGCCTGACCATTTTATAAGCTGGTAGATTTAGGGAAGAAGAGAGAAGGGAAGGAAGTCAGTGGAATAAAAGATATTATCCCGGTGTTCCCCTTTCCTGATTTTTGCAAATGGGAATTGGAACATTATGTAAGGGAGTTTAACACTGAGGTGAAAGGGTGCCCTGTTTCTGCACCCCAGATAGGATCTAAAGAGCTCTCCTGTGGGCTATGCCCTTATGCACCTGGGTGAGGACACATTACGTGATAGCACATATTCAGATTCTACACGGTTCCAGCAGAGCCAAAAGAACTGAAATTTTGTTTTTGTGTTTTAAAGAATCCCTTAGTAAAAACAAACAGGGTTTGATGCTATTATTATTATTATCTAAAAGCATTGTACCCTGTGGCAATGAAGCTGAACTTGGGTAACTGCCCACTGATGTGAAATTTTAGAAAGAAATAGCAACTAATCCTTTTTAGGGACTGCCAAGGCCCTTTATCTATAACTAAAAGGATTATCAGGGAGAGGGCGGTGGGGTTATGGACACTGGGGAGGGTATGTGTTATGGTGAGTGCTGTGAAGTGTGTAAACCTGGCGATTCACAGACCTGTACCCCTGGGGCTAATAATACATTATATGTTTATTTAAAAAATTAAAAAAATTTAAAAAAGGGTTATCAAAGACCTATGAGTAAAGTACTTTCCTTTATCATTTGGAATGGGGTGGGATGGGGTGTACAGTAGTGATTCCAAAACATTTGGACCGTTAATCCTTTTTCTTAGCTTCAGTTTGTCCTGGGGACAGCTGCCCTTAGCCAAGACTGCTCCCCACCCCAGCAGGCTGCACTGACATTGCTCTGTGTCAGGGGAATGAAGATAAGTCACCACTTAGAACATTCCAGCTATTTACAGCATCACCATTCTGAGTAACTAAAAGGTTTACATTTAGAAGTAAATGGTGGTTTATCTTCATTTTTTCTCTGCTGTGGGATGGTACTGGCACGCAGGCCCAACAGCAGCTGCTTTCCAAATGCCTGTACCCTTGAGTCTTTGAGAGCTGGGCTCAGTGCCCAAAATACTATAAGCACGAGAAATGAAAATACACACTGAAGAACGCTGGGCAGAAAACAACCCTGGCTTGGAATTAATGAGCCCCAGAAAATCCCTTTCTTAACAGAAAAAGTTCATGTCTGCTGTGTCTAGAGGTCAATTTTGTTTTAAAATAAAATTCTGATTCATTTTAAGGAAGGCTTAGAGATATGATATGCATGATATTTCTGAGTCTGGTGGCAAATTCTGATTCCTTATTCCTTCTGAAAAAGCACCTCTCCTTTCACCCTGAGTTAAAATAGAAGTTTAAATGTATAGGAAAACACACACACACACACACACACAGGCACACACACACACGCGTTTTAAAGTAAGCACTTCATCTCCCCCCCAATTTCCCTCAACACCCTTCTCCTCTCCATGAACCATGAGAGACTATGGACTCTGAGAAATAACCTGAGGGTTTTGAAGGGGCGGGGAGTGGGAGGTTGGGGGAGCCAGGTGGTGGGTATTATGGAGGGCACGCATTGCATGGAGCACTGGGTGTGGTGTAAAACTATGAATTCTGTTACGCTGAAAATAAATAAAAATAAATAAAAATAAAAAAATAAAGAGTGTGTAAAAAAAAAAAAAAGTAAGCACTTCATTGACAAATAGCTGGAGATTCTGTTTGTGGATTTCCCATTATCTGGTTCTGTGACCTTGATCATGCCACTTAATCCCTGTAGCCTTCAGTTACCTCATCTGAGAAGTGGGCATGGGTTTTGATGAATTTACTCTAAGGTGCCTTCTAACCATAAGAACCTCTGGATGCAGGCACATGCCCACTTCCCCTTTCTATGACTTTCTCCACCCTCTGAGATGCCATCTTATCTTTCCAGACATTCAGTAATTTTAGGCTTGGAGCCTCCCCAGACTCCTGCCTTTCTACCTCCATAGTTTATGTTCCCCGTCCCTTCCCTTCCCACCTGATCTCAGTTGACTGTAGAAGCCAGAAAACATCTGAGTGTGGAAGACTCCTGATAGCAGTAACACATAACTTTTTCAGTTTCCTTCATTGCAGTTTTTGCCATGGTCACCAACTATAATCCTCTGTTTTTGTGGCTACTATGTACTTGATTAATGCCTACCTCCATAGATAGTAAGCCTCATGCAGTCAGACAGCATGTGTCTTTGGCTTGCCTTGGCCCTGCATCCCTAATGCCTACCACAGTGTCTGGTACACAGTTGAATATTCCAGTATATATTTGTTTGAATAAATGAATGAGTCCTGTTCAGGCAGCACATCTTAAATCACATTTAGCAGGCAGTGTAAGGGTGGATCCTTGTTTGTTTATGTAGGTCCATCCTGAACTGGTATCTAAGGTAGCTACCAGCTTCTCTTCCTCCCAACCACCTCCATCAACCCACCCTCCTTCATCCCACCCAACCCACTCAACCCATCAGTGGACTTTCTCCATTCTTTTATCCTACCTTATTTTATTTCCATCACTTAATTCTACCTGAATTTATTTATTCATAGCTTTGTTATCTGTCTCTTTCTTCTACTACAATATGAGATTTGTGAGGGCCAGGACCATCTTCACATTATTCAAGGTTGTATCTTCAGCACCTAGAATAGTACCAGCACATAGTAGGCTTTTAATAAATTTTTTTTTGTTAAATGAATGAAAAATAATTTATTGTTTGTAGCTCATTCAAGTGACATGGACTCCCTCTAGTTCATTATCCATTAGAAACCTCTGCCTTGTAGTGTCCCAGGCTGTTAACCAGGTACTGTTCTTCTCCCTGCTGTCAAGAGCATATTGGCTTGTCATATTATTGCCATGTCTGCTACAAGGCCCAGAGCAGAAGCCGTGTTCTTGCATGACAGTTCAGAATAGAGCATCTTCTTCTTAACTTGCTTTACCCTCTTTGCCTTTATTTAAAATTTTCCACAACTACAAAAAGAAAGAGAACAAGAGACTTGAACAGAGTGTACAAATTCCTCAATCTAATAATGTTTCCTTCAGTAGGCAGGCAGGCATGCGTGGTACCCAGGCCTCTCTGGTGAATGAGAAACATCTGCCCTAACTAAGCCTGTTGTCTTGCAAAACACTCAAGGCTCCTAGTGGCTTCGAGCACAGTACCCAGGGTACCTTCCCTGCTTGCTGTTAACTGCTGCCTGTTTGGTGGTTGCTTTTTTCTTTCTTTGTGTCTTTGGGTGTGTGTTTTTTGTTGTTATCTACAGAACCTCTGAGCTTTCTTATTGCAAGAGCCAAAAGAAGAATTGGAATAACAGATGTTTTTGTTTTGCTGTATAAAGGAGAATTAATGACTTCCTTGTTCAATAAGGCCATTTTCATACTGTTAAATATCTTGCTTGGTTATGTTTTAAAATCGAAAGTGTATGTGTTGAGGGAGGTAGAGGCAGTGGGGATGGGGCAGGGACAGTGGAACATTTGAAATCTTTTCTAAAGAAAAGACTTCCTGGCTTCTAAAGATACCATAAACACATTTCTTCATGCTTCTTATAATTTCTCAAGTTTGTGTAGCAGCCACAAATGAACTTAAATTTGTCCCAAAGTGGCTAAGTATTTGACCCATGTTGCTCCCTGAAGTTTGAAAAAAGTCCTAAACATTGGGCAAATAAGAGAACAGATTAGGAAAAAGAAAATGCTTATATTGTAAACTGCTTCTCCACAAACTCTCCAATGAGTTTGATAGAATTAAAAGTCATGCAGCACTGACTGCTTTTCTTATGTTGGCCTATAGTATTGGCTTTCTAGAGTAAATGAAGCGTTAGTTTGGAAAAACATTCTATTTATAAAGTATCGTTAATTTTTATGAATGCTTAACTTTTTAAAAATGGGTTATTTTTCTTAACAATAATGTGAATATTGGAAACAGTTTCTCACTAATTTCAGGTGGATTTCCTGAAAAAGGCATTCTTTCCATATACAATGTACTAACGCCTTAAAGAGAAAAAAAATCTATTGTTTAATCTGTTTACTCACTTGTGCTGTATTGGAATAGTACCATATAAATTATTCCTACGAAGGATGTGCTGTTTCATGTGACTTCATTGTTAGCCTTCTCCTTCAGATTTCTTCTATAGCTAATTTAGCAAAACTGCATTTAAATCAGTCCCCGATGAGAGGATCTGGAGTTCACATTTTTGCTTTTAATAGACACATTAGTCTTCCTACATGGTAAGATTTCATAAATGGCTTCTTATTCTTTCTTGGGAGATAGCTATTATATATCACTCAGTGCATTTCTGGTCTTACCTGAGGGAATTTACAGGGGTTGTCATTGCTTTGGCTTCAGCTGAAACACAAGATTTTTTTTTTTAATTTCTTTTCAGCGTAACAGAATTCATACATAGTTTTACACCACACCCAGTGCTCCATGCAATGCGTGCCCTCCACAATACCCACCACCAGGCTCCCCCAACCTCCCACCCACCGCCCCTTCAAAACCCTCAGGTTGTTTTTCAGAGTCCATAGTCTCTCATGGTTCATCTTCCCCCCAATTTCCCTCAACTCCCTTCTCCTCTCCATCTCCCCAAGTCCTCCGTGTTATTTGTTATGCTCCGCAAATAAGTGAAACCATATGATAATTGACTCTCTCTGCTTGACTTATCTCACTCAGCATAATCTCTTCCAGTCCCGTCCATGTTGCTACAAAAGTCGGGTATTCATCCTTTCTGATGGAGGCATAATACTCCATA
>PISX010021818.1:0-32872 GCA_004024625.1 Mellivora capensis
AGACGACGGAAAGAAAGAACCAGATGCAGAATGTCTTGAGCCCATGCGCGTTCGCGGAGTTTGGGGACGGCCACTGTGTGCTCGGCAAGGTCCATGGGGAAGAGACGGTGGCCCTGGCGCCCCGTCCTCGCCATCCGGCGAGCGAGCTGAGCCTGGCGAGAAGTGGCCTGAGCAAGGCCCCCCGTGGCCTGGGGACTCTCAAGGTACAGCCGCTCAGGGGAGGGTCCCTGTCCCTGCGAGGCACTGACCGCGCTCCCCCAAATTCCTGCCTTGAAACCCCAGTCCCATTAGGATGGTCTCTGGAGACGGGGCTTCTGAAGGTGATGCGGCCCTGAGGGTCCAGCCCTCGTGAATGGACGTGGCCCCCTTATATGGAGGTCAGTCGTGTGCATGTCGAGAAGGCAGCTGGACCGCGATGGCACCCCGAGCTCGGGCCCCCGGCCTCCGGAGCAGAGAGAAGGAGGCTTCTGGTTGTAAGCCACCCCATCTAGGGTACTCTGCTATGGCAGCTGAGTGAGGACAACCCCCTGTGGGGCCCCTGAGATGCCAGGGACGGCTGGGGGAGTCTGACCACAGACCCACCTCGGGCGCCCCAGGAGATTTAATTCTAATTCCAGGGCAGGCTTGCAGGGACGCCAAGAAACGGTTAAACAGGAAGGTGGGTGCCGAACCGGACGTCTCAATTAGTGTGATGAAGACACTACAGCGCGCGCACGGACATCCCTGTTCCGAAGGGACACAGGGAGAGCATCGCCGGCCTGTGTGACTACTTTATCTGCAAGTAAGTGAACTCGGGCAGCGGGAAGTGAACTCAGGTGGCGGCTGGGCGGGCTGGGGCGGCCCTCCCTGAGGAAGCACAGAGGCTGTCCGTGGGCCGCCTGCATCGCGCCCAGCTCTGAGGAGGGCTCCCTCGCTTCCCGACGACCCCGAAGAGTTTGTGCTCCCGACACTTAGCCACCGCGCCAGGCCACTCAGCAAAGGTGAGGTCTGGAGTGGGAGCCCTACCTTTCCCGAAGTCTGGCATTTGTACCCCCAGCTGCTTTCCCTGTCCACGTGTTCCCTGTAACAATGTAGCAAGTGCCCTGGTTCACTCATCTGCAAATGTTTTGCTTTTCATTTTTTATTTCGATGAGAATAACTTATTAAAATAATTTAAACGAACCGAATGGAAAGGACTAGCATTAAATACAATAAACAGAAGGGAATAAATGCGTTACAACTAATTTGCTACTTTATCATCCCCAAAAAAGTAACCAGTAAGACAACTAAAATCCCACTGAAAAAGAGAAGGACATCCCAGCCACACGGGGAGCTGTGCGCACAGGGACGGTGGCTGGAAGCTGCTGGAGCAGAAAGCCCCGTGGCTTCCTCTCCTCCTGATTCTCCCCCTTCCGCTCAGCTCCATGGCTTTTGGAACTCGGGGTGCTCCTAAATGACCTGCCGTGCCCCATCCTGTGCCTGGCCGGCCACCCGCTCCCTGGGGGGGCTTGTTGCTCCCACACAGCTCTGCCTGCCTCAGCCACAGGTGGGGACACCAGGGAGGACAGAGCGCATCTTTAGGTGTGCCCTCGAGCCCCTTGGAGACGGCCGGCACAGCCTCCCAACGCAGCTGGACGAGAAGGGATTTTCTTCCAGCTCAGAACAGGATCACGGTCTCTCCCAACGAGCCCCAGAGTGTGCTAAGGTTCACTCCCTTGCTCACTCATTCATAGAACCTGAGCAGCTGTCCTGGGCCAGGTGCCACCCTGCCCCCGAGGATCCGAGGTCCCCGTCTCAGCGTGGCTCCCCCAGCAGCAGCCGCTTCACCCCGGCTCTGTCTCTGCGGTTACGGGGGTGTGGGAGGCGGGTTCCCCACGGTCCCTGGGCTCCTGCAGTCGTCAGCACGCTCGGCACAAATCCTGGACCCTGTCGGAAGGGCCTGGGGTGGCCCCCGTCTCCCGGATTCACCTCTGCTGCACACATCACGACGGAGCGGTCTGGGCACCGGACGCCTCCAGTCTACACCGTCCTGGCGAAACCCTGGCACTGACCCTGGACAGAGCCGCTGCTTCCTGCTAACTGGAAAGCAGGAGCAGAAGACAACCTGGGAAAGCCACATCCCGTGGCTTCCTTCTGGCACCAGTTGGGGAGAGAAGGCTTTGGAGGAGCAGAGACACAGAGGAAGTGGGTAGGAGCCCCAGCCCTCAGTTTGGGAACTGCGTAATTTGCATTCCAAGGCAGAGACCGCCACAGAGCTGCCAGACCCGCGGCCGGACCAAGGCGGGCAATCAGACCGGGAACCATCCAGGAAGTAACATTTGGCTACGAAGCAACTGGAAGCGTCCCATCTGCTGATTTCCCCAAAGGCACCTTGCTGCATTTGTCAGTGCACACACTGCACACACCCAGGTCCACCGTTGCACGACAGATCTGGGGGGCGCAGCAGCCGTGCAGGGGTGGGGCGATGGGGGGCGCCGCAGGCACATGGGGGACCACAAGATCACAAGTGGCGCTTTAGCAAGAATGACTTGTCTTATAGTTCCTGCAAGGAACCAGAGACAAACAAATGGGAAAATGTGACTGTTACTCAAGACCTGTTTCTGCCGGGGATTTTCTGTGTCTCGCTGGTGGAGTGTCAGCCCAGCCGCCAGGCGCAACTCAGCGCACAGCTCCTGCCCAAAGGACAGTGTCCCCCCTGGGAGGGGAGAACGGAGCCCCCAAGTTGCTCCCTCTAGCTGGGGTTGGCACTCTGGGCCAAGGCAGCGAGGCACGAGGCCCCGCACCGTCCATCCCATCCACCTCCGGCTCATGCCCTCTTTTCCCACCTACTGATTCCTTCCTTGGGGATGGCCAGCCCCAACCGGGCAGCCTGCGCCTCCACCCCGTGCCAGAAACTCACTCACAGGGCAAGGGCTGAGTTCCGTGCTGCCGGGGAGGCCACGACACTTGCACAGCCGGGGCAGGACTGTTGACCCTTGGGGACCCCATGGCAGGTCCTCAGGGAAACCTCAGAGGTGGTCCCAGGGATGGCGGCCTCCCACTGCACAGGGGTATGTCCATGCAGGCGGCAGGCCCCCCTGCCCTGGGGAAGAGGCGTTGTGGCAGGACAGCCCGGGGGGCGTCTCTAGGTCGGGAAGAAGAGCCTGTCGGCGGCCCCGCTGGGGTTCCCTCTTGTGCCCTGGCCCTGGCTCCTCCCAGAGATGCAGGCGCTGGGACCTGGCTCTCAGGGAAGCCTGTGAGTAACGGCCTGTGGGACCCCCCGAGGGGAAGTGGGAGCGTGTGGCCCCGAGGGACCTGAACCCGACCACGTGCACTCGACGGGAGGTGCGGGCATGGGGAAGGGGCTCCCCACCTGGACGCTCCCAGACCCTGCAGGAGACGAGGTGGCTGATGTCGGGCCCCAGTGTCCCAGTGCTGCCCGGACAGGAAGGGACCCTGGGAGGGGGAGGGGCAGAGCATAGGGACCTGCTTTCTGGGAAGAATCTAGAACAGGTGGAGAATGCCGGGGTGGGGGGCCCTCCTTGTGGGGGTCAGAGCTGAGAGCAGGCTCTGGGCGCTGGGCCAGGATTCCAGCCGCGGAGGGACAGGAGGGCGGCCGTCAGCTGCAGGAGGGGCACAAGCAGGCCAGCGGAGGCCGGAGCGGGACACAGAGCCACCCAGGCTGCTCATTCATGGCCCATGGGTCATAAGTGTCGCCCGGGCCGCTTGGAGGACAGTCCGTGCCACCCAGCGCAGGGCCAGTCGGACACTATTCCGTGACGACATTCTGCGGCTCGGACCTCACTGCCTACACCTCCGTGACATCTCCCGGGAGGGACACCGAGTGCAGAGCACCAGCACCCCAGGGGCCCGGCCGGCGGGCTTCGGGGATTAGACGGCTGGTCATCCGTCTGAGTTCCACCAGCCGCCGCGGCCTCCCTGGAAGCCGATCCGTGTCTCTTCGGGGCGATCGGCTGAGTGGAAAGCAGCTGGCCCCCCTGCAGCGTGCCCCGGGACCTCCCAGGCCATGTCCACTCCCTCGCGTCTGGCAACCTCACCAATGACACCAAGAGGAAGCAGAACAGGAGGAGCTCTCCCTCCCCCGTGAAGACTGGTTTTTTTCACTTTCAACGGACTGGCCACAGCCTTGCAGGGGAGTGGCGGGAGGGGGTGGGAGCTCATGGGAGGATCCCACCTGCTCAGGGTCGGGAGGACGTGCACACATGACCCGCGGCGTTACGCTCTGCTCTCAGACAAACCTGGGCCCCCACCCTGCACCCTCTACGACAAGTCAGCCAAGAATGCAAACTCCCCAAACTCAGTTTCTCCATCTGTGAAGCCGGGATAAAACTTGAACAATGTCGAGTCCCTCCGGCACCACGGCATCAAGCCCAGCAGGTAATTCTCACCACAGCCACAACCAGCTGAAAGACTGACATTTATCCCTGTGATACAAAGAAGGCAACTACAGCACAGAGAGGTTAAGGAACTTGTCTAAAGTCACACAGCCCGTAAACGGAAGAGCCAAGATGCAAACTGAGAAAATGGGCTCCAGGGTCCGTGCACGGAGCCTATGTGGGGAGCTACATGCTGCGCCCGCCCCTGGTTGTGTGGGTGCCATCCCCACACCCGGAGGACCAGGGAAACCTCACGGCAACGACCTGTGCCAGCTCTGGGTCAGCTCTGGGTCGTCACATCAAGATGGGGGCCCCTTCCACAAAGCTGCCTGACTCGGATCCTAGGGGCCGGCGTCGCGGGACTGCCAGCCGGGGTGGGGGCCTCCCAAAGGCAGAGGCCGAGGCCAGGTGGGCATCAAGCATTACTGGCTGAACTATGTCCCCCTGAAGTTTATCCGCTGAACCCTAATCCCCAGAAGCTACAAATGTGACCGTATTTGGAGACAGCGCCTTTATGGAGGTAATTAAGGTGACATGAGATCACCAGGGGGACCCTGATCCCATGTGACTGGGGTCCTTACAAGAAAAGGACATCAGGACACAGATTCGCATGGAGGGATGACCCTGTGAGGACACGGGGGAGGAACTCGCCCTGCCCACTCCTACATCCCGGGCTTCGGCCTCCAGGACCACACAGAGAATAAACGCCTGTGGTTTAAGTCCCCCCTCCCCCGCCCCAAGCACCAACCAAAGGAGCCCCAGGACTCTTGAGTATGCGGGATGGCAGTCCAAGCTGACCCACATGCTGCAGAACCCCAGAGTCTAGCCCCGGCCTCCAGACCAGCAGGAATCCCTAGGACCCGTGCCCGCAGGTCGGGGGGCAGGGGAAGCACCGGCCTGCGGTTATCCGCCGCATTAGGCTCCGAGGTCAGGTGGCTCACGCTGCACACGGTCACTGCGCTGTGAAGATGGCGCTCTGGGAGGACCTCCTGGCCCAGCCCGGCCAGCCTCTGCCCCCTCGCTATCCAGCCAGGCTGCAGGACGTGGGGCTCCTCGGGCGCATCCCACCTGCCCTGCCCCCGGGGCTCGACACGTGCTTGTGAGCAGAGGCCTTCCTTGGGGTGGGAAGTCGGTCTGAGGCCTGAGGCTCCAAGCAGGGCTTAGGGGAGAGTTCTGCAAGCAAGGGTGTGGAGGAGGGGGTGGGACAGAGAGCAGCGCAAGGACACAGCAGGCCTCTGGGCAGCCACGCGGCCCCTCGCTAGATGCCACGCGTCGACTCTCCGGGGGCGCCCTTCTCACACTGAGTCCGTGTCTGTCTCCCACGAAGGCTGTGAGTCCCGGCAGCCTCACCCCTGTGCCCCCCAGCCTCACCCCGCTGAGCCCCCAACATGCTTGCCGGATAAGTGAGGAAGGAAGAGACAGACAAAAGGACGTAGGAGTAAATATAATGCGTGCCTACTCGGAAGAAAAGAATCCCCAAAGATTGCAAAGCCGGGCCACTCCGGCCACTCCCGGGGCCCTGCGGGGTTGAGCGGGAACGGGGGCAGCATGGGGGCAGGAGAGGGCTGGGGACGCGCCCTCAGAGAGGTAAGTCCTTGCCTGAACTTGACTGGGAGATGCTCTGAAGGCATCTGCAATTCTGCGTAAGATTCCCATTAATGTTTAAAGCAAAGATGCTTCCATCCTGCACGGCAGCACCACCTTGAAAGGACCCTTTGCAAGATGGAAGAGGTAGACCTGGGGTTATTTTCAGATGGAGAAGCTTTTGCTCATTGAACGAACACAGAGCTTGGCACCGTCTCGGAAAGCCAGGGGGCCGGGGCTGTGCCGGGGCTACTCGAAAGCCTGGCTTTGCAGCGGGAACACGGGGCAGGGCTGCGTGGGGCCTCACGCGGTTGGTGGGCCCCGCAGGGTCCTGTAACCAGTCCCAGGAGGATTCCTGCAGGGGACACGGGCTTGATCGCACTAAGTAGCATAAATAAAGACTATAAATAGATTCAAATCGGTTCAGGTCACGTCTGACGGCCCATGAATTATGAAAAAGCTTTTGCTTTTGAAATCCTTTTTCGAATTGAGGGTACAGATCCCACATCTGTCTGTGGGCCGTCAGGTCGGCTGACGGGCTCCGCGCGTGGGGAGGGGAGGGGAGCACGGGCGCTGTGACAGTTTGCGGCGGGGAGTTACAGAGGGGGAGGGGAGAACAGACATGAGTGTGGTGAGGAAGGACACGAGAGAGGCTGTGGCGGGGGGGCATGCGGTGGAGGAGGAGGGTACCAGGGTCCTTCCTGGAAGGGCATGCGGGGCAACGCATGGCACTTGGCCACACGGAGAGAGGACAGACACCTGCCCATGTGGTGCCCTCCATAGACCATGACCATGGTGCATGGGGCCACGAGCCATGAGGGATGGTGACCTGTCCCTGGGCCATGTTGACAACTCTTGGGTGAGTCCCCTCCAAGCCCGACACCTGTGGATGACCCCTTCCATTACCAGTTTGGCCAGCTAAAGGTGGGTTGGGAGCAACTGTCACCTTGTGCCCGCTAACAGTCACGGGGCTCCTCTGCTCGGTGCTGACAGCTGGGGCCATGCCTGGGGCTGGCAAAGAGCTTGGGACCTCCTGGTTTACCGAACAGGAGGAGCCCATGAGACCCTGAGGACCCCGCTCCTTGGGGTGGGGCGGGCACAGTCCCATTGCTGGTCCCCTCTGCATACGCCTTAACTCCACACACCCTGTTCAGCCCAAGCCGTTAGGAAGGTTGGAGGAAGGTTAGGAAGGTCACTGGCGCCCCCAGAAAGGAGAGAAGCAGGGACCACCCCCACGTCCACTGAATGGGGAGCCCCCGAGTCAGGGGAAACCTGCAGTGTGGACTGACCCACTTCACAGGAGAATGCCTGGCTCCCCAGACAAAGAGTGGTTGCCATGACAACGGTGGCATCCCACCCGTCAGCCACTATTCTGAGACACGAAGCCACGAGCTTTACTTTTAAATGAGTTTGATAAATTTGCCTCGAACGCGTTCACATTCTCCGACAAAAGTGGTGAGCACCAGAAGGAGGGACGCGTGCCGGCAGCTGACGCAGGGCTCCCAGGGACGGTGTCTGCCCAGAGACAGGAGGACGCAATGGCGGGAGCCTCTGCTAATGGGAGCAAAACACGGAGGCGCACAAGCAGGGTTCAAGGCCAAGGGCGGAGGCGGACAGGGTCCCCAGCCCTCAGCCAGCGGCTCAGGGCAGGTGGCAGGGGCTGCCAGCATCCGCGGCTGGTCCCCGAGAGCCACCGGGCAGAGCCGCCCGGGGCATCTCTCTTCTCCAGGAGGAGGGCAGAGCCTGCGGCAGCCTCGTTTCTATAAAGGAGCAAACCCAATGCAGAGACGCTCCTGGTGTCCCCGCCTCCGCTGGCTCAGGAATGGCTCTGCCGCTGCTCATCAGTATCTCCTGGGATTAGGATTCTACAGGGCGGCCCTGGGGAGAAGACAGGATAGGGTAGTTCCCAGCACCACGGCCTGCGCCAGCGTGCTCGCACACGGTCCCCACAACACGGGCCGGCCAGCAGAGGTAGCACAGTCCGTGGGGGGCGGGGAGGCGCGGCTTCAACACGAAGCTTGCTTTTGGCAGAAGGAGCAATACCTACGCCTGGAGGTCTCGCTCACCGCCCATGGGATGCCCGCCCCACGCCAGGCTCTGCCAGGCTGTTCACCCGTGACCACCTTTCCAGCCACAGCCAGGCCACATCTGCGCGACCACGGGGACTTCTGAGACAGACCCGTGAAGACCGCGTCTAGAGGTGGGTCACCCGTTCTGGTGGCCACACGCACACCCTGACTGCCTCTTCGCTTGGTGCGCCTAGACACTGACCAAGCCTGTCGCCCCCTCAGGCCTTGGAGAAACCCAGAGGACTCAGATCCTCCCCGTTCCCAGTAGCAGCTCTTGGTGCCAAGGAAGGTCGACTGTCTGCAAGCCGTCCGGAAGGCTGAGCGGCTCAGAACCCAGCGCCATCCCGACAGCCGGAACCAGCGTGGACCCCGGCAGGAAATGACCAAACACCGGGTGCCTGCCCCCTGCCGCACAATCTTATCTCCTCCTCAGCAATATTTTAATTTCTGCAACACTCACCGAAGAGAATACTGGTAATTCCTAACAAAAGGAGCAAAACACGGTGTTCTTAAAATGTTTCCCCTGTGGAGCACATCCCCGTCAAATCGGTCTTCCATTAGCTGGACAGCTGTGCGCGAAAGCAGAGGACGGGATGCAGGGGGCAGAGGCAGGACACCTGTGCCCGAACCCCAACCTCACACTGCGAGCAGGGCGTGACCCTGGGTAAGCTGCCGAGATGCCTGATTGCAATTCCTAGAGCAGCCATTGACCGCGTCCGCCAGCCTCTATCTCCTGCCCTGCTCCCTCCCGCCAGCCGCAGGACGACCGCGCGGCCCTGCTGTGCAGGGGAGGGTCTGGGCTCCTTGCCCCAGCTCTGGTGGGATGCTACCCCTTTGGGTCACGAGCTTTGCCCTCCGTCACCTTCCCAGCTTCATCTCAGGAGACCCCAATGGACCTCCCCAGGGTCTGGGGCTCTTTCCCTGTGCTTTCCCTGGAGATGCCCCCTTCTTGGTGGCCTCGCCGGTCAGCCAGTGGCCTCAGGGACAGGAGTGTCTATCAGTGTCTACATTTTGTGCCTGGACCCATCTGGGGAGGACCTGAGCCTCATCACCGGGCGAGCCGGGACCAGAGGGTTCCATCTTCTCCTGCCTCCCTTCCGTCTCCTGCTGCCGCTTCATAAGCTCCTCGATGGGTCCCTTCCGGCTCGGCTAAAATCGGCAGCACTGGCACGCACACATGTACGAATCCTTCTTTCTCTGACTAAAACCCTCCGCAAAGTCTTTCCACTTATGCTTATTGGAAACCAGAATAGAAACCTTTGCTGCATTCAGCTGAGTGCCACCCGCGACGTCGTCCCAGGGCTCAGCTCACTGATGGGGCTCAGACACTCAAGTCCCATGAAGCCTTCGAGAGGGAACGCCGACTTCCCTCTGGGCTCAGCCCTCACCAAACCAGAGCCCTGAATGCAGCCGTGGCTCACGTCTGAAGGGGCTGGTGAGATCCGGACAGACGCCAGGCTGGGAGACAGGAACTCGGGTCCTTCTGGCGCTTGGCTAAATGCTTTATTCTGAGGTTCTACGACCCAGCTGCCCTGGTATGTTAATGAAAATTAAGATTTCTACGACTATTTCTGGACTCTGCTTGTTGCTGTGCTGTCACCCTACGCAACGAAGACCAGAACTCCTTGGGGTGCGTGCCCTTCCCTAAAGGCCAGGCTCCCCGAGAGCTAACAGGGTCCTCGGCCGGACGCCAGGTAGGGACGCTGCCTCCTGGCTTCGGGACACCGGCCTAACCCAGGCCTCGTGAGGGGTCCTGCCGCGGTTCAGAGATGCCGCCGCCGAAGGTCATAGGAGAGGGGTCGCTGTGGGGCCCAAATGTGTCCCAGCACTCTCGCTGGGAAGGTAAAGGATGTTCTGGCATCCGGGGGTAGCAGACGTCGGTGATGCTGCCGCCCACCGGACTTTCACGGCAGGGGTTTCTGCCTGTCCCGTCCTTCCTTCCTAAGTACCCAATGTGTGGCCCTCCAGTAAAACCCACGGTCCCAGAGCGGGGAGCGCCGGGTGTGAGGGCAGGGAGGACACAGAGCCTGGGGTCCAGAGCACCCCATCCAGCCCAGGAGATAGACAGTGCACCCCAATTTCTGGGAAACGAGCCACTACTCTGATTGAGGAAAGGAACGGGGATGACCCAGGCACCTGGTGGTGGTGGTGGGGGCGGCGGGGAAGGAAAACCAGTGGGAGAACCGCACGGGTCTTTAAGAAAAGGTGGGGAGTCAGGGGCAAAGGTGCTCTAGGAAGGACGCAGCGAGAAGACAGGAGCAGTAAGCAGGTGGGACAGCAGCAGTTTGGCACAGAAGGGGCTGGAAAAGAGAAGGCTGGAGAACCAGGGCACTCGTAGGGCTTCCCACCCGTCACCTGAAGTGGACATGGTCTCAGCGGGGCCTGGGCGCTCTGGGTTTTAGGTTCTTTGTCCCCGTCAGGTGGGAAGGGCAGCCCCATGAGAGCCCCGCCCCTCTGATCCAGTGCCTTCCCACCAGGCCAGCATGGGGACGTGATGACCAGTGTCTGGCTGAGCGGCACGTGCCCCGGTGCTGCTCGCACTCAGGTGAGCTGCAGAATCCATGGGGCAGCCTGGGTTTCCGGTGGGTCTGACAGGCAATGCTTCAAAGGAGACAGGACTCCTTCACACTGAGTCCGGGTTCCCCTGGGGTCACCAACTGTCATCCCCAGAACACAATTCCTTCTAAAAACACCTTCGGGATTCTAGAGCTTTCACCAAGGCTGGGGGTGGGGACACATCTTACAACAGTGGCTAACATTCAAGGAGCCAACTGTCCTCTCTTCGGGAAACCCCACCAGACTCTCTCTGCGAGCGGTGAAGTGAGAGGCGCACAGAGTTCTGGAACTCTAGACCTCGTTCAGCCACACCGGCTCCTTTGTCAAAATGCACTGAATTCCTCATTGCAAAGCAGAAGTTTGAAAAGCTCAAACTGGACCCCCCACCCCCAGAGGGACATACCAAGGATGGGAGCTCAGGGACAGGCCAGGGGCATGCAAGAGGATGAGGAGGGGGAGGAAAGGCGAGTTCCAGTGTGCAGGGGAGCGGGGGAGCCTCCGTGGGCAGAGGTGGGAAGCCCAGGGGATGTACGGGCCTGTGGAGGGGGCGGGGGGCCTCCTATTCCGCATACTATAAGCGACAGGTGACTGCTCCTCTCAGAGCACAGGGACACTGGTCTTCCTGGACAAAATGGCTCAGAAAGAAAGACCACCACGGCAGCGGCCCCGGACGGCTCCCCCGGAAGGTCTTGGAACCACTGCCACAGACTCCCGTAGGAGCTGGACACGGAGCTTCTACGGGACGCACGGCGGGGCTGGGGCGACTGGGCTCGGCGGTGTGGCGGTGGGTCTGGGCCGGGTGGGCAGAACCTGCCGGTAACGTCACCCAAGGGCACTGGGGCGGAAGGCAGGACAGGCATCCCCAGGGTCCTGCTCGAGGCGGTGGCGGCTCACCCACGGGAGGGCCTCCTCTGGGCTGGGTGCTGATGGCCCAGCGCTGGGGCGCACGGGAGGGGAGCTGCCTGCCCGCCCCCAATGTCTGGAGAACTGTACTCCAACAGGGACGAGAGCAGGTGTGCTGGGGGACAGGCTTGTCTGACGCCTCGGGGGGACCCGGGCACGAGAGGTGGCTACGAGAGGCACAGGGGCTCAGGATAGTATCAAACAGAAAGGGTGGCTCTGTGACCAGGGGCCCCAGTCCAAACCCCAGCTCCTTGTTACTGCCCTCTGCCCCAACAAGGGACCCGTTCCAGGGCACTGGAAACCTCGTTCTCCTCATCTGTGAACTGGGGACATTGTCAGTGTCCCCTTCCAGCAGGGCCATCTCTGTGGTCCTATAACAGGCACAGAGTGCAATCTGGGCATCAGCAGTTCCTGAAACTGCATTAGCTGTTTTTGGTCACCTGTTGCCTCCTCCTCCAGGAAGCCATCCAGACTCTCAACCAGACTCTACAGTCCATTGGGATTTAGTGTCCCCTCATGGGGACTTCAGCCCCACCCTTGCCTTCCCACAGGCATAGACCTTCTTCATCAGCAGGTAACCTAGGACACAGAGTCCTGTCCCTGCTGACCGCGGGAGTCTTGCCTGGGGCCTCCATCAGGAGCATGGTCTTGGTGGGAGGAGAACGGCATGGTGTGGCAAAGAGCCAAACCCAGACCAAGAGGCTAAGGGGTCAGGGAGCGGGGAGGAGGCCACGCGGGGCTTCGGGAAGCAGGGCGGAGTGGCAAAGCCAGGGGCTCCGGGGCACAGCTCACCTCCCTCTGCGGCCCACACCAGGGGCACAGCTGCAGACGGAAGAAAGGATGGGCAAGGTCGGGGGGAAGACTGGGGACCCCGGGGGGAGGAGCAGGCCAGCAGGGACTGACACCCCAGCCCATGGCGGAAGGGACAGCTCCCATGCAGCACGCCTCTGGAAGGGGTGCACGCAGACATGGCAGAGGGCCCTGGTGGGAGTCAGAGGCACACGGGGTCAGCTAGAGCCCGTTGGAAACAACCCTCGGGGCCCAGAGCCCTTGTTTAGTGCCCAGCAAGAACCAGGGAGCACGGGAGGAGCCCAGCGGTGGGCACCTGGGGTTGGGGAGGAGGTTCCCGCTTATGACCAGGCACAGGCCCAGTTCCTACAGGATGGGGCGGTCCTCCCAGGGGTCTCTGGGGACTCGTCCAGTCCGCCAGACGTCACGCAGACGCAAGGCCTGTTCATAAGGGCGCACTAGCTCCTGAGGGGCTCCCATGCGCGAACACTTGGGTGTGGTTTTCACACTTTCCGGGCTTAGTGGGAGCGCGGCCTCACCAACAGGAGAAAGCACGCCTTGCGTTTTCTCCACTTCACCCAGACGTCTCCCCACCTCAGGAAACCCACTCGCAGGAGCACAGACCACGGGGCTGCCCCCTCCGCTCTGCCTTGTGCCCGTCTTGCAGGACGCCGGAGCCTATTTCTACAAGTGATGCGGACGTGTTAGATCACATTATCTACAAATGTCCTGCGATGAGATGCGACACTTGCTACCAGAGGGGCTGGGGGCCTGATGTGTTCGGGAACCAGGGAACGAGGCTGTGCTGACACGGAGAGGGATTTTTCAGCAGATCTGTGGCTGAGAGCCTGGGGCTCACACCCTGCTGCTGGGGTGGATAAGGGAGGGACTCTGCCCTAGGGACCCAAGCTGCCCCAGACTAGGCAGTGAAGAACCAGGAGAGGCTCAGGTTTGGGGAACAGTTCAACCCAGGGGATGGGAAGGAGTGGACACGTGGGCAGGTGGGAGGATCTGCCGGGGACCGCTCGTGGGACATACTCTCCTGCAGCCACACCTGTTCACTGCATGTGGGACAGCACAGCCAGGGACTCTGTGGGCAGCGACCACAGCAGGACCCAGCCCCAGGCCCAGCCTCCCGCGGGCACCATTCTGAGGCCCGCAGCAGCATGCCTGAGCTGGCCAAGAACCTGCGGGGGGTGGGGGGATGCAGGTGAGCCCCAGGATGGCCCACGGGCCACAAAGACAGCACACGGGAAACACGTGGGCCACAGGACATCAAGGCTTCGCACCACTGCGGCACCTCTCCGGGACAAAGACAAGTGTCCCTGGGCTCCAGGAGAATACAGCCTTTGGGACAGATGTGGATGCTCACATCTACTTCCCCGGACGGCGGTGCCAAAAGTTGGCCACAGGAAAAACCCCATCCCAGCAGAACGCACAGGCAACCTGTGGCTGTCCCCAACAGGGTGTCCCCTTAGCGCGTGTCCCGGCCCATCCGCTCCGTGTCAGGATCTGGGAATGACACATCTCGCGGGAGAGGTGCACAGCGGAGCGGGGCGGGGCGGAGGGGGGAGTACCACAGCGGCAAGCCCTGCAGGGGCAGGAAGGGAGGGACAGCCATCAGCCTGGAGCAGGACCCATGTGGCCCGCAGCTCCGGTGCTATGAGGGAGTCTCGATGACACGCTGCGTGGCTGCTCCCTCGGCCCCACGGAGGCCAGGGACACAGGAACAATCAGCGTGGCGGGTGACGGCAGGCGGCAGCTCACATCTGCTTAGGCCGCACTCTGCTGGGGCTTCACCCTGCCTCCCTCCCTCCCTCCCTCCGCAACTTGCTCTGGGGATCCAGACAACTGTGGGATCACCCCCCAATTCTAGCTCACACAGCAGCCTGGCTTCCCGGAGAAGGCTCTCCCCGCAGCCCGTAATGGGGAGACTCGGCACGGCCGACCCCAGCCTACCCGATCTGGGGTTTTCCCCAGGACCTGCCGGCCCCACGGGCAAACACAGAGAGGCCCCTGTGTCTCATTCACGGTAAGTGGCACATTTTACAGTCACGATGCTTCTTTCGAATCAGATCTGGTTTATTTCACAGCAGGTGAGATCTGCCAAAGGGGCTATTATTATTGTTTTTTTAAATAAAAGATCAGCGTGGGTTTTACATCCTCTCTCACAACACCCCCCCAACTAATATTGCATTCAGAAATCCGTCTGAAAACACCCCCCCACCCGCCCATCACCTATACATGTCAGCAGCGCAAGCACGGGCACGCGGTCTCGAAACCTAGCAACGGTAACCAAGTCGTCCTGCGTCGGCTCGCCAGGCACCCAGACGCACACACCAGCTCAATGTGCCTGCTCTCGAAAAACAGAACCCCCTCGCTTCTCTCTCCGTAGCTGCAGAAGGACAAGAGGAATGGAAACAAACCTTGTTCAGCAGAAGAGGAACAACCCATGCCATTCAGCATACCAGACAGAGCCTCTCCCCGCAAAGCCGGACAGAGCACAAAATCACCAACACTGGAAAAGATAGGTTGTCCCAGTGCAAAGCTTCTCAGCTGCCACACGCTCAATGCTGGCATGACTGTCTCGGACACCAGCTCCCCAGCTCCCCGGCAGCCTTGCCGCGGGGACCACCGTCCCACAGAAGCCATCGCGCATGCCGCGCTGGCCAAGCCTGGAAGACCCCGGTGGGCTCGCGGGCTCAACGGCAGGGATTAACTTTGCTGCTTGCGGTGGCTGGGAAACCCTCACTTTCTCGGCGCCGGCAAACAAAACCACCAAATGGAGGTCGCATTTAATTTTTTTTAAAAGAGGAAGAGAGTTCAGAAAGAAAGGAAAAATAAAAGAGCCACAGCCATCCACTGAGAGCAGCATGCACGCCGGCCGGGCCATGAGCAGGAGGTTTCCCGGCAAGATGCACTCTCCCCTTTAAAGAGACAGACTTGCGCCCACAGGCATTCTGGATCCGTTTCCGGATGCTACCGACCTCGGAGGGCCCGTTGGTCACCTCACTGCTTTTCAACCTGTTTCCGGTCTTCCCCGAAAGCCGCATCCGAGTGTCCCAAGTGCCCTGATATCTTGGTGGCATCCGGAAAACAAAGGATCGGCCGCTCTCAGTCCGGGGGCTACGTGATGGTTTAAAGGGGCTTTCTGAGGAAGGCCTCGCCTGCCGGGCACGTCAGGAAAATGTTTTGTGCTGCCGTTTGCTCTCCTCAGCGTCGGAGGCGACCCTACACCCGCCCCTCCCGACCCCAGCTTGGAATTTGGGGATCCTTCCACCAGACTTCCCTGACAAGCAGCCCAACACGGAGCACACAGAGGGGAGGCTAACCCGCATCTCCTGCGTCCGGAGTCCTGACCCGTGGGGCCGGTGCTCCTATGTGGTGTCCCAGCCCCACGAAATGTCTGATCAACAAAACTCTGAGCGTTAGCATCGCTGGCGGGTCCTGACCCAGAGGTGAGGGCCACCGGCCTCACGTTTAGGACACATATCCCCGGCTTCCAACGTTTCTCTCACACCGCGGGGTAGCTCATAAATCAAGATTTAATGCAGATCACAAAGGGGAAACACAGCTCCGTCCTGTTCTCTCCAGCACCCCCGCCACGTTTCTGGAGGCGGACAGGAGTAAGCGAAGGGCGCGGGGGGACAGGCTGAAGCCCTCAGGCTTGGGGCACCTGCCACCGCAGAAGCCAGGAGCAGCCCGACGGCGGCCTCACGGGTCTGGAGGATGGGGGTCGAGGAGCCGAGCCACGGAAGCTGGAGCCAGAGACCACGTGGCCATAGGGCCTCACCAACAGCACACCAGGGACCCCCAGCGCCGTGTGGCTCTAGAACGACCCGGTGAAAGGACCGGGAACGCTGCCCTGGGCAAGCCGCTGCCCACGCCTCCTCCTCCACGCCCTGCGGGCTCTGCCCCGCACGGGAGGGAGCAGACGTTACAACACGCAGGCAAACACATCCAGCCCGGGAGCTCGCGGGCCCGCACCATGTGCTCTGCTCCCAGACGCCTGTGACCAGCTGCCGGGAAAGCAGGTTTTTATTTCAAGAAGAGACGCGGAGGAGAGGCACTTGGAACGGGGCCACAGGCAGTGCGGGGCCATTCACTCAACAGGCACTTACTGAAGCCCTACTACATGCTGGCGCCACGGGGAAGGCCGACGCCACCCGGCCTTGCAGAGGACATAACCTCGAGACCGTCATGTGGCCACGTGAGTGCCCTTGACGGTGGGTGACGTGGTCCCAAAGACACGTCCTCATCCTACTCCCTGGATCGATCTGAGGATCTCAAGTCGAGAGCATCCGGGATTTAGGGCAGGCTCTCGAGGCTAGGGCAGCCTGGTGCCTTCTCCGAGGAAGGAGAGGGTCTGAGACGCAGACAGAGGCCATGCGCAGCCGCCTCGGGACAGGAGCCACGCCAGCAAGGCCAGGCTGCCACCAGGGCCGGCGGGAGGCAAGGACGGGCCAGTCCTGCCGACACCTCGACTCTGCACGTCGGCCTCTGGAGCGGAGGCAGACCACACGTTATTTCCGTACCACCCAGCGGGGGCACCTCTTGACGGTGGCCCCAGAACACTAGCATGTGGCCCATCCTCACGTTCCGAATCAGCCCGCCGGGGATGAGGGGTCCTGGGAAGCAGAGGTGGGGCGGTGCTTGGATGCCCAGCCTCAGCAGGCTGCAGGGATATGAGACGGTGCCCGGAGAGGCTACCCTGGGTCCCGGAGTCGGGCTCCCTGAGGGGAGACTCTGGACATCTGCCCTCTGCAAGGCTGGGCACGTGCAGCCGGGCGCCGGGGAACCCGGAAGCTTTGGCTGATGACTCGTCAGGAACAGGAATGGGGTGGTCCTAAGCTCTGTCCTGGGGACGGGCTGCCAGCAGCCCGGAAGATGCACTGGGGTGGTGGGGCACGGAGAAGCAGCCAGGATGGCATGGGGCTGGGACACGGAGAAGCGGGAAGATGCAACAATCCCAGAGGGAAAGTGCGGGAAGAGTCTGCTCTTCTGAAGTCACGTGCCTTCTCCCACAAGGAGGCCACTGGCTGGTAGCCTGTCCTGCTCTGGAAGGGGCCACAGGGTCTGTAGGGGACGTTTGCTTAGGAACCCGGGGCGGGGAAGCAAGGAGGACACTATGCCGGGGATCCACACCTCCCAATGGGCCAGCCTCAGACGGACCAAGGTCTCTCGATCCCCAGACTGGCATGGGGAGAAGGTGCCCGATGGAGTCGTCATGGGAAGAAGTGACCAAAGGGTGACAGGGGTGGCATCTTGGGGACCGGCTGGTTCAGGCTCCGCAGGGGCGTTCTCAGGAGGTTCGAGCACAGCACAGCATGTGGAACTGCAGAGGGAAAAGGATGCCCCTCCTGCAGCAAGAAGCAGATGGCTTTCTTCAGGACACAGGACGTCCCCAGCTAGGAAGGCACTAGGGCCCCTCTTGGGTCTCACAGCCTGGCCTCCCCCAGGGCGACCTCGTGCCCACACCCCACATGCCCTCTGTCCCTCCTGCTCTAGGTCCCTGCCCCCGAGAGCTGCTACCTGAGCTCTCCCCACAATCCTGGGGCTCAGGAGCTCTGGCAGTAGACAGAGCGAGGTGTCAGGGTGGACTGTAGACATCAAGGAGGGGTCAGGACATGGGAGGAAACCATCAGGTCCTCAGGTGGGGGCTTGTTCTGGGCGGTAGGTGAGGACGGGGGCCTGCAGGAGCTCCTCCTAGAACATGACGTCCGCCCTCTGAGTGGGGGAGCAGCGTGCACACCCTGAGCTGCAAGCCTTCCCCGGCACAACCCTTCCGCACGGAGCAGGGCACTATCCCTCCTAGACCCCACCACACACGGCATCTACCCTCCTGCACGGGATCCGCCGTCCCCCATGGGACCCTCCCCTCCCACACGGGATCTGCCCTCCAGCAGGGCATGAGGTTCTGTCCTTCCCAGACTCCCCCACACACAGCATCTGCTCCCTCCAGGAGCGAGGGCAGCCCCAGGGCAGAGGGTCAGTGAACACAGTGCTGAATCGGGGCTTGAGGACGGACAGACAGGTTCCAGGAATCAGTGTGTGATGGTGTCTATGTGCACATTCGTGTGTTCTGGGGCCAGTCTGCTGGGTCAGCTAGACCCTTGGTCAGGAGACTCAGAGGACACGAGCCTCCTTCTTTCCCTTCTTGGAGGTCCTGAAGGGATCCTCCAAAGCACACACCTCTTTGGGTCACACAGAAGAAAGGCCCGCAAGGCAGGTCGAGGGGCGCCCAGTCCTGCCTCGGTGGACCGTAGAAGCTGGTCCCGCATCTTCACGGGCCCACAGGGTGGTCTTGGGAAGGTACAGACCTCGGTCCTGGCCCCATGAGACAGGGAAGCCACACTGCGGCCAGTGCCCCCACGACTCAGGAGGGGCTGCCTCTGTAGTTATAGTCACGGGTCCGAACGGCTGAGTAGCGATTAATACGTGTTCACTCGACCAACAGGTACTCCGTTTGTGATGAGAGAGGAAAAAACCCTCAGTCGGTACAGAGCCGCCTTCATCCGTATAGGAAAGCTCAGGGTACCTCAGATCGGACGAGATGGTCAGCAATCTCCCTACTCTTTGTACAAGCAGCTTGGTCTCTCGGGCCACCTCCCCACGCCCCCTTCCACCGTGCAGCCCCATCAAGGCCCGTGCTCGGAGCAGCAAGGAGGGCAGCCCTGCGCTCGCTACCACCCAAGACCGCTCGGCTCCGGAGGCTGGCAGGGCCCCCCAAAATCCCTGTGGTGGCGGCGTGGAGCCCACACACGCTCTCTGCCCCTCCCGGGCCGTGGGCCCAGCAGCTGAGACTCTCAGCCCTCAAGCTGACCCCACTGCACCGTGCTGGCCTCTTGCAGTGGGAACATGGCGGGAAGGGAGCTGAGGGCACCGTGCGGGCTCGGCCCTGTCCCTACAGCGCATGGCATGTGTGACATCGCCAGTCTTTATGATGTGCTCGCAGAGCAGCTGGTGCGGCCAGGGTGGAGGCCTGGGTCTCAGGGCAGCACCGCGGTTTGCCTTGGCTCACGGGAAGGACTGTGTCGGCATTGGGTGGGCCGCTGGGAGGCCCGGGCGCCCCGCTCGGGGCGCTGGAGGACACAAGCAAGGCATCTGGTTCCACGCCCTTGTGCGGGTCTCAGACTCCGGGCGGGAACCAGCCACACACGAACACGGCAAAGACTCGACAGCCGGACACGTGGTCGCCCTCGCCGCCAGCAGCCAACACGGAGTGAGGGGCACAGGCATAAAACACAGATGCCATTGGCGCCGAGTCTGAAAGCTCACCGCTGCCGGTCCACTGGGACTGCTCCCCGCCGCAGGTCCTGTGCAAGCCCGGCGCCGGCGGAAACAGGCCGGCGGGCTCTTCGGAGATGCAGGGCTGCGCCCAGCCGCCGGGCGGGCGATGGGGCAGAGGCGGAGCCCCAGACACAGCCCTCCTGGTTGGCACAAGGGGTACTAGAAAGGGGAAGGGTCATGAGCACCACCGTGGGGCAGAGGAATGGCTCAGAGATGGGGGTGTCTCCGCTGCGCCTCGTTTAACTCCCATCTCTTAGCTTGAATGGGACAGAACCTTCCAGCCAACCCACGGACACAAGCCGCAGATTCGTCTGACTGAGCAGGTGCCCGGCAGTGCCCTGCGTGGGCCGCTGTGACTGACGGCTACGTGAGAAAGGACATGGCCAAGTGGCCAGGGCCACACTCTCGGTCGGGTTTTGCTAACCGTGGTCCCCGAGCCAGCCGCGTGAGGATTACAGAAGGCAGGGAGCGTCTCCCTTCCAGGCAGAGCCCATCTCCCTTTCAGGGGCAGCCCGTCCTCCCCAAGCCCGCTCACCGATGTCGGTCTCCTTGTGGTTCTTGATGTACTCCGCCAGCTCGAAGTTGCCCGCGATGATCGCCACCTGCAAGAGAGGACGTGGCGTTCACACTTCGGGGCAGAGACGGCCGTTCGCGCGTCCCCCCCACCGACGGCCTCACCGCACGCGCACGCACACAGCCCCCCGGTTTTAAACCAGGGGGCGTCCGTCTCCCGTCAGTTGTATTCAGCTCCAACACACACCCTGTGGGAGCCCAAGGGGCTCGACAGAATAACGACTTGACGTGCGCAGATGGTGGGAAGGTCACCACAAGGTCACTCAGCATCTGGCACCTCGTATGGTGACAAAAATCCTCTTTCCCTGTGATGAGAGCTTTGGGGATCTCCTCTCGTGGCAACTTGCCAGTGCACCGTAAGGCAGGCACCGGGCCGAGCACCACGCCTCCACGACCGGTTCCCCATCTGCCTCGGCCCCCCGACCCTGGGAACCACGAGTCTGACCTCTCTTCTTGTGGGTTTGGGCTTCTAGATTCCCCACGTGGGTGAGATTACACGGCTTGTCTCCCTGTGTGACTTCCTCTGCTTAGCCAGATGTCCTCTGGCCCCCCGCCTCCATGGCCACAAATGGGATAAGTCACGACTCTTAAAACAGCAGCCCCAGCACCCATGGGCCCCCAGACCCTCAGAGTCAAGCACCACGCTCGCCCCCCAGAGAGCCCCTGGCCGTGTCACGAGATGAGGCTCTTGTCCCAGGAGAACCCACAGGAGAGCGGGCCTCGGCCCAGAAGGCCCCGCAGGGACCACCAGCACAGCCGCGGGGTGCTCGGCAAGCTGGCGCCTGGAGCCCCCCAGCTGCATATCCTGTGTTCCCATCAGGCATGCCCGGGAGCCCCGTCCTTCTGATTAGACATGAGCCGCACCCCAGAAGCAAGGGGAAGTGAAGCCTCCAGAAAGTGCGTGAAGCTCTTCACCAGACTTTAGTGGGCAGGAAAAATTCCAGCCTGCCCGTGTGCAGAACACCAGAAACGACACCTATGGGGGACGGTCCCAGTGCAGGCCCTACACATCAGCGGGCTCAAGCGAAAAGGCCAGGAAGGAGGTCCCCGGGAAGACCTGGGTCAGAACCCAATTGGGCAGGGCTGCCAGCACCCCACATGGGAGGAGGCCTGGGGCTCAGAGGCGACAGTCCACACCCTCAGGGGCAGCCTGCCCCCCAGCATCTGCAGAGACAGACATAGGGCTGGAAGCTTCAGGGAGAACGATGCTCTTCCAGGGACCGCCCATCTGGGACCCCGGCTTCCGAGCGTGGACTAAGGACAAGGACAGGGACAGAGGGGCGGAGCCCCGGTGGGAGGTCCACGCTGCACCCTGAGGAGCTGGGGGCCAAGCCTGCTGGCTCTGAGAGGTGCAGACAGAAGGGTCTGCTGGGCAACATGGAGCCTATGACCCGGTGTCACGCCCATCAGCGGGCCTGGCATTGGCAACCAGAGATGAGTAAGAGCTGGAAGGACATGGGGACCATGGCAGGCCGAGTGCTGCTGCCAGGAGCGTCCGCTGGCACAGCTGCGGTGGGAGAAGCTTCCGAGCACCTTAGGACAGAGCTACCATCCTGTCCAGGAGTCCACTTCCGGCTCTAGACCCAGAGGGCCTGCAAGCAGGTACGATGGTTAATTTTAGGTGTCATCTGGGTGGAGCCACAAGGGCCTCCACATCTGCCCCCAAAAGCACTTAGGGGCGTCCGTGAGGGTGTTTCTGCACGATCTGTGGACTCTCGGTCATGTAGCTCGGGTGGGCCTCATCTAATCAGTCGAAGCCTGCATGGCCCAAAGAAGCTGATTGGGAAGGACAACTCCTGCCCGCCTGCTGGCCGGCACAGAGCGGGTCTTCCGACCTCTAGACCTCGGGCCTGCTGGCTCCCAGACCGAGACCTCCACCCTTGCTGTCCAGGAGTTCAGGATCCTGTCCAGGAGTTTGTGATCCAACCAGTAGGAAAAGTCAGACTACAACAATCCAGCTGGTCTACCTCCGTCGGCGTTGCTCAGCCCCAGCTGGGTGAACAACCTCCTGGCTCCGTGGTGGGGGCCACGACCCTCCCCACCCCACCCTAACCCCTCTTATGCAGAAGAATCTTCTGCACAGCATTACGCAGCCCAATGTGTATAAAATATTTACGGTTATCAAGGCGAGAAAAAGCCATTAAGAAAACATCTGAGAGAGGCATAAAAGTTTAGCGTTGCACACAGAAGAACGGGAGGTAATTATTTCACATCGACCAAATGCATCCTCCCCCTCCCAGACGGATTTGCCAATAAAATGCAAATTTCTCCTCTGAAATAGCACCGGCTTTGAAGGACACTATTTGCTCCCGGAAATCTTGATAAAGAATAAATGGTTTTTCTATGTTTGCAGAGAACCAGCCTTCGAGAGCAGCTCAAGTCAGGACTGTCAGGTGGAGAGGCTTCTCCACGCCCCTCAGTCCCGCTCACCTGGGACGCAGACTCCGTCACAGGGACTATGGACACTGGGAGGCTGGCTTCCACCATGGGGTGGTAACAATGCCCATCGTGCTCGAGCTCACAGCCGGGACGGTGCCTGGCTCGGCACCCAGGCTCCCCAGGCATCGAGACGCAGCATGTGATGGAGTCCTCGTAGCACAGTTGCGTAGCGCCGCCGTGATTCCTGCCTCCCAGATGAGGAGGCGGGCGGTAAGAGCTCAGGGGTGTTCCATTTCTACCTTACATGCAGGCAGGCCCTGAACCTTGGAACCCAAAGCCTCGGGGCTCGCACCCAGGTGCTGCATGTGGCCTCCCACATGTGGCTCTGGCCACAGGCGATCTCTGGCATCCCGGTGTAGGCATAGCCCCCTTGCTTGCAAAGAGGCGTGTAAGAGAGATTAATAATGAGAAGCAATTTGGAAGCAGAAATTCAGCACCACCTTCTGCAGGACAGCGACCGGAGAGGGGACGGAGGGCTGGGGCCACCGCATACGCCTGTAGGAGCGACTCAGGTCACCACAGCAAACACTGCCGATTGGGCAGCGTCGACTGTATGAGTGTATGGTCTCGGGGTCAGCAGGGCAGCCCCCCGCCCCGGGGCCTCTGTCCTCGTGTGCGGATGGTCGTGCTCTCCCTGTGTCCCCACGGGGTCGTCCCTCAGTGCGTGTCTGTGTCCTGATCCCCTCTTCTCATAAGGACCCATCACCCTGGGTCAGGGCCACCCTGGTGACCCGAATTCACCTTAATCACCTCTTTAAAGCCCCATCTCCAGACGCAGACCCATCGTGAGGTACGGGGGTCGGAGCTCCAACGCAGGAATTCTGGGGACACAGCTCAGCCCAGGAGACCCTGAGCAGAGAGAGTGTCTTCACCTTCCTCACGGACACGTGCCATCTTCCAGCAAACATCCAGACATGCACGATGACTTGAGAACCTGTCCTGCCCACGTGGCCTGGCTACCGAGCTCACGAGGTGGGGGCCGGGGGCCTCGGGGATGTAATCGTCAGGGATGGAGCTGCAGGAACTGCTTCCTGAGTCTTGTTCATACACAGAACCTTCATCTCCTCCACCCCCAAGATTTTGTCATGAACATTCGCAAGCACGCCCCTGAAACTGAAAGGCCAGAGCAACGGCCTTGACCTCGATTGCACGGTCGTCTCCGTGCCGCGTGGGGCGGTGGGCGGCCGTGCACCTGCTCCTGCTAGACCCTTGTGCCGCTTTCCTGAGTATCAGCATCCAGAGGAAAGAAGGACTCGCTCCCACCGCCAGGACAAGGCCAGAGCCGCGTTTATCCCCACACAGCCTCTCATCCCCTCCCCAGGTGCCCCTCCTGCCCTCCGAGCTGTTGCACTGTTTTTGGCTAAGTGACAGTACGTACGGTGACATGCACAGACTAGACGTTCTCCAGCTTATGAGCGTGCGGCCCACACCCATGCTGCGTCACCCCAACCAGGAACCAGAGCCTCGCCCCCGCCCCTGCTGGACGGTGTCCTCCTGCCTCGAGAAGGCCCGGGCTCCTCTCACCGTAACTCGTCGTGCCTGTCTGTGCACCGTCCTGCCTGGAGTCACAGCTAGGTGCGCAGCTGGGCCCGGCCTCTCTTGCTCAGGGCCGTGCTCTATAGGCTCGTCCACACCCCTGCAGGACCCAGACCCTTCTTATCTCTACAGTTGAGGACGATCTGCTGCTCGGTCGTGCCCCACGGACGCATCTGCTCACCGGGACCTGGGGCTGCGGGGCATGCAGCTGCCGAGAACACTCCCCCACGTGTACTCTGGCTTCTCTTGGCCACTCCTGACGTGTGCGGTGGCTGGACAACACGGAGTGCGGGACTCGCTGTCCGAGGAACTGACTTCCTTGCAGACGGGGGCTGTGGTGCGCTCCCGCCAGCCACGAGCTGGGGTCCAGGTGCTCTGTGTGCCCACCCACACTTCTTAATTCCGGGATGTGTGTGAAACGGGCAGGGTTGTTTTTTTTTTTAAAGATTTTATTTATTTATTTTATTTTAGAGAGAAAGGGAGCAGGGGCAGAGGGAGAGAATCTTAAGCAAACTCTCAGCAGAGCAGAGCCCAATGGGGCTCGATCCCATGACCCTGAGATCACGACCTGAGCCAAAATCAAGAGTTAGATGCCTAACTGACCAAGCCAGAGGTGCCCCAATGGGCTTTTTTTTTTTTTTTTTAAGATTTATTTGAGAGGGAGAGAGAACGAGTGGGGAGAAACAGAGAAGCTCGTCGCTGAGCAGGGATCCCACGGATTCTGGGACCCGAGATCGTGACCTGAGCCGAAGGCAGACACCCAACCGACTGAGCCCCCCAGGTACACCCAAAAGTGGGCAGTTTTAAGTTACATTTGCCCCCAGACACACTTTTTTTTAACCTCATCATTGCTCTGTATAGAATATCATCAACTCTCCGTTTTCCCAGAAGTCTGAAAGAGCAAAGATTGCGAGACATGGACCCCCAGGGACAGCTTCCGCAGGACAGAAGACAGCAGTTACCCAGAAGCACCATGTCTTACCCCAAAAGAACCAGAGCGAGAACAGTGGTGGTGGTGATCAGGCTGGGAAGGTGGCCCCGGCAGCTCCAGGCTTGCCCCACGCCCACAACACCTCGCTGTATTCAGAGATGTGAAGACAATGAGCAAATTGAATGATGTGTGTGAAAACTTGTGTGGGGTCATAAAACCGGGAGCTGGCTGGGTGTTCCCACAGAACTTTCTTGGATGAGCTTCCATGAGAAACCAAATTGCACTGTCATTAAAATCGCTGGGGAATAATTTCTAAGCGACAGACAGGAGATGTCTCATCAAAAAGCAAGGTCCCCTGCAGACCCAGTCCCATGGGGTTCCCGGACGCCCAGCATCGCCTCCCCAGTGTGGGGATGAGCCACAGACCCACCTGAGCCCGGTGCGGACACCGCCCACGGTCCCTGCTTCTCTCTGGGAGGAAAAAGGAGGAGAAAAATGCAGAACCCTTTCTCCTCCTCCCCTCCCGTCCTAGCACCAACCTCCTAGTGTGCTCATAAATAAATTCAGGCAAGGTCGTGTCCTTTAGAAGAAAAAAGACATCCAGCTTGTAATTAATCCCAGTGTTGCAAAAGAAACTTATTATATAAAGAGAATTTTCTTCCTTCTCTTTCCTTTATGCACATTAAATCACAGACCCTATTGTGGGAACGGTGACCACTCAGGCACGTGCTAAACACCCAGCGGGTTCCAGCTGCGAAAATGGTGGGGAGGTATGTGAATTAAATTCAACACAATGAAATAACATAAAATTGCATTTTAATACCTTGAGAAATAAAAAAAAAAAAATCAAAGACATTTACTTTCTTAGGAAAAACCCAGGAAGACGACTTTAGCTCTCTGTATAGACCTTGGCACCAAGAGGGACCCCTTAAAAACCAAGAAGGGTTTTTAAGATCCTGGTAAATAATTCAAAACCACTAAAACTCTAAGCCAAGAGCTCAGAGTTCCCTCTTTGGGGTTTGGGGGCTGAAAGAAAGCATCTGGCACTTAGATACCAGCTCTAAAACCTGCCCCAGACCCCACTCGGAACAGAATGGCGGTGGAAAGCTCTAGTCCCGGGAAAGGGGAATTTTCTGCTGGGACCCTGGCCCAGCCACCGCATCTGTGTTCTGACAGAGCGGCTCCCCTCCCTCCCATCCCGCAAACTCGGCTCCGTGTAACTACAATCCCCCAACCCCTCAGGGGACGCTTATCGCGCTCCACAAACGGCTTCTGTCAGGATGCGGTCATTAGAGCAACTACGGCTCTTAAATTAATCCACTCTTTGATTTCATGCATTTACCCTGGCACAGCCTGCGGGGTGGGGGGGGTCCTCCCCTGGCCGTGGAGGGTTTATGCTGGGGGCCATGAGACCTCTGAGGGAGTGACCGCATGTGCTTGGAAGCCCCCCTTTCTAGGACCCCGAGAAGGTGCAGGTGTGTGTCAGGCGGCAGCCCTGGGTCGGGGGTGGGGGGCTCGCTGGGAGCCACAGGAACCAGGCTCCCTGCTCCCTACCGCTCGCCACTTTCCTCCTCTGTCACCTGGAGGAAGAGCAGCTCTCGGGCTTGGAGGGCCTGGCGCTCCCCATGCCTGGGGCCAGGGCAACACCAGCCCCCGCGCACCTGCCAGTCCGGGTACAGTCGAGGGAAGGGCTCCAGGGAAGCCCTCAGAGGAGGACTGAGAACTCCAAGCTGGCAGACAGAGGCCCTTCAGAGAAACCGACGTGTGAGATGCCGAGTCCACCAAGAACGAGACAACTACCTCGTTCCAAGCCTCTGACTGTGACCCTGGGGAACCTTCTGGGCAATGGCAAGGTTCACTGTGGAAATGCCCTCTCTGCTGCAAGGCTGCATTTCGGCTTCTGTCACCCCCACCCTGGTCTCGGCAGTGTCCTGCCCGCTTGCATGACACGTTCGTCCTTGGTCCTGACATTAGAGATCAAAACACCAATGTCTTCTTTCAAGCCCAGAACGTGGTCCCTCGGAGACGCCCCCGGCCCCCGGGACTCTCTCTCAGCTGTGAGCGATGGCTGTTCTGGGCCCTGCCGGCACGTGCTAGCACACGGTACACACCCCCAGAATCCCTTAGCAACTGTGCCCTGGTGCCGAGCATTTTAATTCTTCTGGTTAGGATTCACAGGGCTGTCTGTGGACAGATAATGAGAGACAATCATCCCCAAATAACCACGCTCAGCAGAGCCTGGCTACGTCCCACTTACAGGATGGCCCTCAGCCCTGCCAGGACAGCCCCTGGGACCCCGCATGGGGGACAAAGAGAGAATGCACAGGGAGATGCCCCCTCCCCAGGCAGGCCGCCACCACTGTCCTCTTGGGGACGGAGGCAGGGGTGTGGCCCCAGAAAGGAAGATGCGTCTTTCGGTTATAAAATCAAGGTCATGCTTTGTAGCTGTCTGGGCTCTTGGACTAAAATACAATGAAGTAAACATTGATTTCTACACATGCACTCCATTGACACACATGGCCCCGCGGACACCTGAGTGTGTGCGTGTTTCATGGGCCTCACTGCCACTCTGTCCCCCAGGCAGTGCCACCCTCTCCCCTGCACCCGGGGGGACCCCTGTTCTCTGCAGCAGAGGGTCAAAGGGAAAGCAACACTGCCCGCATCCTCGGTCCGTGTTGGCTGGAAGCCACAGTGAGCGGGGTCAGGGGCCTCCGGGAGCCCTGCAGGCGAGGGCAGGTGGCCCGCAGGCAGCCGCTGCACCTTGGACAGGGGGACGACCAGAGCTAGGCAAGCCTAGGGGCTGGCACTCAGGGTGCTGCTCGGGGTTAGGTCAAGCGGCGCGGAAACAACCCAGAAAGGGCGGCGGGAGCCTGAGCCGAGGAACCCTGCTGGTGCATCACATGGTCAGAGTGGACAGGGGAAGAAAATCCCCGGTGCTTCTGGAATGCAAAGCTGGCAGAGACCAGGGCTGCTAAATCCTGCCTCAGCTGCTCGCACGCGCACACACGCACTCACCCTGCTGCTCGACCCCTCCCAGGCCAGCATTTCCGAGGCGGCTCACCAGGCCACAGACACAACCTACGGAATTCTAAGCGGCTGATGATACAGTCGTGTGCCTGTCGCTGACACGGCTCACGGTCCCTCACCCTTCCTGTGACAGCCACCCCACCAGGCAGCTCCTGCCGTGGGAAGAGCGGTGCAGCCGTGCTGCCCTCCAAGCCCACCCGGGCGCTGGCTCAGGGACAGCGGGGGGCTGGGGGGGTATGCAGGACACGCGGGGAGGGGGGCCCGCCGGGCGTACGGCCGCACACTGGCTCCCTCAGCAGCAGACGTTCCATGTCCAGGGCAAAAGCTCACGGCCCCTGGGGGGCCCGGAGCCGAGGGCGGGAGTGGCGTGCGAGCCTGGGGCAGCCACGCACCGGATGTCAGGTCTGAGTTACTTTGGGTCACTTTGCTTCATTTTTGTTAGGAAACAGAAACTGGGAAATTGAGGGGAGGGCAGTGACCAAGAAAGGCTGGCACGCAGCTGTGTCCAGGGCGAGGGAGCAGGCCACCTCTCTGTCCCGCACAGGCTCTGCTCACCCCCTGTGCTGCCAATGACTCGCGGGCTCGCGCAGCCCCAGGTGTCAGAAAGCAGCCTGGGGAGCGTCTCCAAGCAGCTGGCGTTCGGCACCATCTTGGCGTCAAGGAGGAGAGAAGGGCAGTTGCTGACAACACAGGCTCCCACTCACCCGCAGTGACAAGGGCCGAGTCAACACAGCTTCAGCCACTGCTCTGGGGGGCGGAGGGCTCCAGGCCAGAAGGGCGTCAGCACCTCCTCTCCCCGCAGGGGCCCCCAGACTGGCTCTGGGGACGAGCATCAGACGCTGCTCCTAATGTGCGCTCTGCCCTGTGCCGAGGGGCCGGTCCCACGGAGACCATTGCACCCAGAGTTACAAGGCCACCGCCCACGTCTCGTGCAAGCCACGGGCAGAGCGGGTGGCTCCGCCTGCTCAGGAGGGAGCAGCGAAGATGTGCGGAGGTCTACGTGGGTGTTGCTAAACCTGTCCATCGGAACAGCCGGCCAGCACTCGGTGCCTGACAGAGTGCGAAGCTACAGAGACAGCCGCGCGGCCAAGCTCCGCGTGCGTCCGCCCTGGCCGGCTTCGGCTCTGTGCCTTCACATCTCTGAGCCTCGGTGTCCTCACTGCAGCCGTGCTCACAGACCCTTCCTCACGGGGTACCTGGCAGTACAGTGAGCTCGTGTTTGCAGAGTCATTACAGCCCTCGAGGGACGGAGGGCAGGTCTAGGAGGAAAGTGGGTGTTTTGAGAAGCACTTTCTCTATAAACAGTGGGAGAGCGTGTTTAAAAACATTAGTACCTAAGGGGAGGAAAGAAGAGACTGAGGGGGCGCCTGGGTGGGTTGGTCGGTTCAGCACCTGACTCCTGGTTTTGGTTCAGGTCATGATCTCGGGGGTCATGGGGTCGAGCCTGGATCGGGCTCCACACCCAGCGGGGAGTCTGCTTGGGTTTCTCTCTCCCTCTGCCCCTCCCCTGGCTCACTCACATGCTCTCTCTCTCTCAAAACAAAAAACCCTTTAAAAGAAAAAAAAGAAAGAAGTGACCGGGGAGGAGAGGGAGAAATGGTGACTTCTTCCTGTTTCCCTTGTTTTACAGATTTGCCTCTAGAATGATGAGGATCTTTTATATATCCATAAATATGTTAAAAATGTTAACGTTAAAAATCAGAAGTAAAGTTAAACAAAATGAACATAGACGCACACAGAGCTAGTGGCATAAATAGAGAAAAATGATTCCAAATGACCTTCAAGCACAGACTTCACTGCGCGTCCCGAAGGGGATCTGTCCGGTGACAAACACCACTCGAACGTCTGAGCGCTGCTGGTGGAGGGGTTGGCTCGATTACGGGAGAATTTCGCACGTGTGCAAGAGAACAAGCCAGGGGAACCGCAGCACGGCTGACGGAGACCGGAGGGTTCAGCATGTTTGGAAGGAGACACAGATGCGGGGTCAAGGGTGGGCAGAAACCTTGTCCTGAATAAGTACAGGCAATGCCGAGATGACTTACAGGGCACATTATCTTTAAAATAAGCCTCCTTCCGCTTAGAACATGGATCTTAAACACTACTTGGTACTAGAAGGAACGAGGCTTCTCTGGAAAAATGGTGGCTTCCAGGTCTGAGCAAGAAATTTGCTCCAGGAGCATGCAAACTCTTGTCATGCCAGAAAATATGTTAGAAATCAATGACGATGAGGTCATGCTCAAAAGGCTTATTAGGAGATGATCTGAAAAAGCCTCCACTGAGCACAGATGGGTGTGAGGAGGTGGCTAGAGGCAGGTGATCGCGTCCCCAAGAAGAACAGAGTAGGAGGCAGGTGATCGCATCCCCAAGAAGAACAGAGTAGGATGAACAAAGACAACGCAACGGGCACCTCTGTTGGGCTAAGCTTCCACTAAGACCCACTGTGTGGGGCCACAGTGAAGACTGGGGCTTGAATCCCAAAGCTGCTTTCCCCTAGAACCATGAATACCTCTCCGGCTCAGGGAAAGGGCTGGGGATCCATGGCTGATCTCTGCTGGGTGGAGAGAAATCAGCGGGAGTGTTTAGCATCAGGCAGGGCTAGTGAACAGCCAAAGTCTGGGTGGGAAGGAAGAGTGGAACGCTAAATGAGACTTAGCTGCTTCTCCCTTCAAGACAAACATTCTTAGGGGACTCTGAACCTGGGAGGGATGGAAGGCTAAGGAGCAAGGCATGAGGACTGGAGTGGAGGGACCACCAGGCAGAGGGGCACAGTGAGCACAGCAGGGGCCCAGCTGAGAGCATCTCAGGGCCGCACTATGGGAGAAAGAGCAAGCTGGGCTCAAATGAATCCTTGCAAAATCAACCCAGCCTTGGCTCAGCCCCGTCTGCAACCGAATGAGGGTGAGAAGCCCCCAAGCTGTCTACCTCATGCAAGACAGGATGACCCTCTCTGAAAGCAAAGAACATTATCTTCAGTGTCTATAGTTTTGTAAATCCATGCCATGCCTGGCATTCTATGAACAATCACGAATCATCCCCAGGGACAGTCCTGGTGTTGGAAAACAAAGAGAAAACCCAGCCAACAGAAGCAGACCCATGGGTGGTGCAGACACATGAGTGAGTGGCTGAGAACTCAATGATAATTAATACCTTCCAGAAAATAAAGGAAAAACAAGAGAAAATATCTGAAAAGATGAATAATTCCATCAGAGAATTAGAACCCCTAAAAAAGAATCAATTCAAGACCAAATGTGAGACCTGAAACCACAAAAATCCTAAGAGAAAATGTCGTCTGTAATCTCTTGGATGTCAGGCTTAGCAACACATTATGGATCAAGGCAAGGGAAACAAAAGCAAAAAATAAAGTATTGAGACCACAGCAAAACGAGAAGCTCTTCACAGAGAAGGAACTCATCAACCAAACAAAAAAACAAGGTATGGAATGGGCGAAGATATTTGCAAGGATATAATTGATAAGGGGCTGATATTCTAAAGATATGAAGAACTTAAACGAAATGAACACCAATCCCTTCCCCCCAAATAATCGGGTCAAAATGGGTAGAGGACCCAGATAGCCATTTCTCTAGAGAAGACATCCAGATGGCCGGCAGGCACAGGAGAAGATGCTCATACCAAGGAAGTGGAAATCAAAGCCACAATGAGATTCCACTTGACACTGTCAGAATGGCTAGAATCAGAAAGATAAGAAATGACAGGTGTTGGCAAGGATGCGGAGGAAGGGGAAACTCGTGCGCCGCTGGCAGGAGTGCAAGCTGGGGCAGCCACTCTGGAGAACAGTATGGAGGTTCCTCAAAAATTTTACAAAAGAAATACCCTATGATCCAGTCATCGCACTACTAGGCACTTACCCAAAGAAAATGAAAACACTAATCTGAAAAGATCTATGCACGTCTATGCTTATTGGAGCATTATTTAAAATAGCCAAGACGTGGAAGCAGCTCTGTGTCCACTGATGGATAAATGGACACACACGCACACAGGACTATTACTCAACCATAAAAGAGGATGCGATCTTGCCATTTGCAAGGGGGAACCAGGGGAGCCAGTGACGGAGGGCACTGATACGTGTGGGTATAAATTTCTTTTTTTTTTTTTTAATTTTTTAAATTTCTTTTCAGCGTAACAGAGTTCATAGTTTTGCACCACACCCAGTGCTCCAAGCAATGCGTGCCCTCCACAATACCCACCACCAGGCTCCCCCAACCTCCCACCCCCCGCCCCTTCAAAACCCTCAGGTTATTTTTCAGAGTCCATAGTCTTTCATGGTTCATCTCCCCCACAATTTCCCTTAACTCCCTTCTCCTCTCCATCTCCCCATGTCCTCCGTGTTATTTGTTATGCTCCGCAAATAAGTGAAACCATATGATAATTGACTCTCTGCTTGACTTATTTCACTCAGCATAATCTCTTCCGGTCCCATCCATGTTGCTACAAAAGTTGGGTGTTCATCCTTTCTGATGGAGGCATAATACTCCACAGTGTATATGGACCACATGTTCCTTATCCATTCGTCCGTTGAAGGGCATCTTGGTTCTTTCCACAGTTTGGCGACCGTGGCCATTGCTGCTATAAACATTGGGGTACAGATGGCCCTTCTTTTCACCACCTCTGTATCTTTGGGGTAAATACCCAGTAGCGCAATTGCAGGGTCATAGGGAAGCTCTATTTTTAACTTCTTGAGGAATCTCCACACTGTTCTCCAGAGTGGCTGCACCAACTTGCATTCCCACCAACAGTGTAAGAGGGTTCCCCTTTCTCCACATCCTCTCCAACACACGTTGTTTCCTGTCTTGCTGATTTTG
>PISX010021819.1:0-32855 GCA_004024625.1 Mellivora capensis
CTCTCTCTCTCTCTGCCTGCCTCTCTGTCTACTGTGATCTCTCTCTGTCAAATAAATAAATAAAATCTTTAAAAAAAAAAAAATGAAGGTGAAATAAAGATATTCCCAGATAAACAGAGTTTGAGCAGACCTGCTTTGCAAGAAACTAAAGTTCTTGAGGTTTTAGCAACTGAACCCAGAGAGTAATTCAAATGCACACAAAGAAACAAAAGAGCACCAGCAAGGGTAATTATGTAATTACAGAGGACAGTGTAAGTGCATATTTCTTGTTTTAGCAGATTTTAAAAGTAATTTTATAAAATAATATGTGTAAAATGTATTGTCAAACCCATAACATTATAGAAATGTATACATTAAATATTTTTCCAGTAACAGCACAAGGCAGTGAGGTGGGAGCAAAGCTGCAGTGGGCTAAGAAAATGATGCCAGAAAGGAACTCAAGTATCAGGAACAAATAAAAAGTGATAAAATTTAGTGATAAAATTAACATAGCAAAAGTTATATATACTTGCTCATCTTCTCTCAACTTCCTGCCCCCCAACCCAAATGTCAGAGTTCTTGGTCAGATGTGAAAACACTTGAAAAGAAGTCCTTAGCAACCTCCAAATTATTCTTGGTGATCCTGATATCCCTCTGGCCTCTCAACTTCTTTTAAAGACATAACATTATATAAAGTAACAATGTATTATTGAATTGGTAACACTTATAGACATAATGCATATTGTAACAATAAACATAATAGTACATAATATATAAAAATAACATCACAAGAAGAAGCAAAAGGGAAAAGACCTATAAAGAAATAACTTCTATAATTCACTGGAAGTAAATTACTATTAACCTTAAGCTGATTATGACAAGACATATATGGTGAGGTCAAGAGCAACTACTGTGGAAATAACTAAAATAATACAGCGAAAAAATTATTGACAAAATTAAAATACTACTTTACAAATTAAAGTGCTATATTATATTCACTTAATGTAAAAGAGAGCAGTAAAGGAGGTAGAGAGAAAAAGACATGAGACACAAAAAACAAAAAGCAAAATGAAAGACATAAATTCAACCATATCAACAACATCCAATGGATTATACAATCCAATCAAAAAACACATTTGGTCAGATTGGATTAACAAAAAAACCAAAAGCAGGGAGCCTGCTTCCCTTCCTCTCTCTCTGCCTGCCTCTCTGCCTACTTGTGATCTCTGTATGCCAAATAAATAAATAAAATCTTTAATTAAAAAAAAAGATCTTAAATCACTAACCTTCCATCTTAAGACAATGGAAAAAAGCAAATTAAATCTAAAAGCAAACCGAAGAAAGGAGATAATAAAGAATAGAGCAGGAACCAATGAAATTGAGAATGCAGAAACAACAGAGAAAAATCAATGAAACCAAAAGCCGATGTGACTTTTTGAAAAGGTCAACAAAACTGAACAACCCTTTAGGTAGACTGGCCAAGAGAAAAAGAGAAGAAACAATCAGAATCTAAAATCAAAAAAGACTCATCATCAACCTTACAGAAATAAAAAGAGTTATAAAAGAATACCAAGAATAACCAATAACCGTATAGCAATTACTTAAATAACTTAGATGAGATAGATTAAATTCCCAAAAAGACACTAAGTACCAAGACTGACTCAAGAAAAATCAATCAGAAAAAAGCCCTTAAGAGTAAAGAGACTGATATAGTAGTCAAATAAATACCCATAAGAAAAGCCCAGGACCTAGAAAGTTTCACTGGTGAATTCTGCAAAATATTTAAAGAATTATTACCAGTCTTCCCAAAATTTAAAAAAAAAAAAAAAATGGAGGGAACACTTCCCAACTCATTCTATGAAGCCCGTATTAATTACCCTTACCAAAAGCAGACAAAGACATTTTAAGAAAACAAACCAATTATCTCTCATGAACACATGAACACAAAAATCCTTAACAAAATACTAGCACACTGAAAATAGCAATATATAAATTATGTACCACGACTAAGTTGGATTTATTTCACAAATGCGAAAGTACTTTAACATCTGACAACCAATATAACACACCATACTGACAGAATAAAACACAGAAACTACACGATCATCTCAACTGATGTAGAAAAGCATCTGACAAAATCCAACAACCTTTCATGACAAAAACACAATGAAGTAAGAATAGAGGGAACTTTCTTAATTAAAGGCATATATGAAAAGCTCAGAGCTAACATCATACTTAATGGTGAAAGACTGGACCCCTTCCCCCTAAGATTAGGAACAAAACAAAGATGTCCATTTTCGCCACTTCTTTTCAACATGATACTATAGGTCTGGACGAACAATTAGGTAAGAAAAAGAAATAAATATCATCCAAAGTGGAGAGGATAAGGTAAAACTATCTCTATTTGCAGATGACATGATCTTACATACAGAAAAACCCTAATGAGTCCACTAAAAAACTATTAGAATAAAGAACAATAAAGAAAAAAGTTCCATTTACAATAGCCTCAAAAAGAATAAAATAGGAATGAATTTAACAAAAACAAGTACAGAACTTATACTCTGAAAACTACAAAACAGTGTCAAAGGAAATCAGAGATCTAAATAAACAGAAAAACACATACCACAGAAAAGTATCAGAGGACAATACTGCTGAGTTGGCAATATTCCTCAAGTTGATCTAAAGATTCCATACCACCCCCCATCAAAATTCCATCTGCCTTCTTGGTAGAAACTAACAGGCTGATTCTAAAATTCACAGGGAATTACAACTGTCTCTGTCGCTATCAAGAAAGTAAAAAGACAACTCTCAGAACGGGAGAAACTATCAGCAAATCATATAACTGATAAGGGACTTGTATCTAAAATACATAAAGAGCTATTACAATTTAATTTAAAAAAATCTAATAAAGATTCATTCATTCATTTTAGTGAGAAAGAGATAGCACCCAAGCAGGGGGAGGGGGAGAGGGAGAGAAATCCTCAGGCAGACTCCCCACTGAGTGTGGAGCTCCACACTGGGCTCAATCCCAGGACCCTGAAATCATGATCTGAGCTGAAACAAGAGTTGGACATTCAAGCAACTGAACCATGCAGGTGTCCTGACTTTTTTTTTTTTTTCTTAAAATGGGCAAAAGATCTTAAGAGACATTTCTCCAAAGATATGCAAATGGCCAATAAGCAAAGCACATGAAAACATACTTGACTAAAGGACGTCATCAAAAAAATGCAAACTAAAACCATACTAAGATACCATTTCACACACCCTAGGAAAGCTGTAATCAAAAAGCCAAATTAGAACAAGTGTTGGCAACAACTGGAACTCTCATACACTGCTGGTGGGAATGTAAAAACAGTACAGCTACTTTGGAAAACAACCTGGCAGTTCCTCAAATGGTTAGACTTAGAATTACCATATGGATAATTAATTCCATTCATAGGTATACACCCAGGAGAAATGAAAGCCTATGTCCACACCAAAATTTGTAGTGTTTACAGCAGCACAGCAGCCAAAAGGTGGAAAAATTCCAAGTGTCTACCAACTGATAAACAGGTATGTAAAATACTGTGTATCCATACAATGGGTTGTTATTTGTTCATTTAAAAGAATGAAGTACCAATATCTAATGCATGCTATAATATGGATAAACCTTAAAAAATATTATGCTATGTAAATGAAACCAGTCACGAAAAAATCACATACTATATGATTCCATTTATATGCATGTCCAAAATGGCAAATGCATAATGACAGAAATTTGTTCAATGGTTGCCTAGAGCTGGGAGGATTGGAGGATAAGGGGGTGAGGTCTTAGGAATACATGGGTTTCTTTTTGAGGTGATGAAAATGTTCTAAAATTGTGATGATGGATGCATAGCTATGTGAACATACTAAAAACTAATGAAATGCAGACTGAGGGAACTGTATGGTATGTGAATTTTATATCAATAAAATTAAAATTTTTACATAATAAATGAAACAAGAGGACCACTTAAAAAAGTACAAGGTACATGGCAGAAGATGACTAAAACTCCACTCCTAGACTAGCTCAATTTAATCCCTGTCATAACAACACTGTATTTCAACTTCGTGGTACAAAACTAGTGATATTCTAGTGATCAAAGTACCCAGCCAATGGCTTGGTTTTAACTATTTTATGCCTTCCAGAGAGATAAAGTTGGTAATAGAGCATTTACCTTCCTTCTCCTTCCCTACAATTAGGACAGGAACAGGCAACTCTTCGAAGCCTCTTGCCAGGCTGCACCTCTTGATCAGAAGCTTGCTGGCCTTGCTGCAAATGCACTTGTGTGAGTTGGTCAGGACTAACAGCACCTATCGTTGCGTTAGCAATTCCTCCAACTGCTACAGTTACAGGAGCTATGGTGGCTTGTTGGACCTTTACTCCATCTTGTCCTTGCTGCTGACCTAAAAATTGGGGGGGAGGGGGAAAGAGTATTATAATGTTTTCTATTTCTAAAGAAAGGATTAAAAAAATTCCATGTGGACATTTTTAAGCTAACATATTTGTTCTAATAGTTAATCTGTGTAAAATACAACAACAAAGGGGTTGATTTTTACTACGCAAATCCTCCTAAATTATAATATTCTCATTTAAGTAGCTCAGGCTGCCTCTGTATCAGGTTGGTGGGACTATACATAAATCATTTAACCCCTGGTGGCTTTAATTTCTCCATCTGTAAAATGAAGATAATAATATTTGCCACCCACCTACCTCACCAAAGTGCTCTGGGGATTCATGAGTTATTATTTGAAAAGCACTCTGAGATCCTCGGATGAAAGATACTGTATCCATTTCCACAGTAAGCAACATACCCATTCACTCCAAGAAAATATAGGAATGAAAAGTAACAAATGATTAAGTTTTATAGATATTTCTCATTCCTCCATAATTTAAAATTAAGCAAACATCTCTTTATTGAGGAATCTTTTTTTTATTATGCACAGTGAGTTAAGTAGTTTTTTAAAATGTAAAACCATCCATGATTATTACATACTATCACTATAATCATAAAACAGACATTTTGGGTATTACTACTTTATTCACTCATGTACCTTAGGACTTAACTTTAGTTCTCAGGTTAGTACATATACCAACTTGGCTTTTTCACTTAAAACAAACTATGATAAATAATATATAATATAACCAAAAAAGCCCCATCTACTTTATGGTTTAAACTGACCCTGAAGTGCAAGTGAGTATGCCTTATAATGATCCTCTCTTTCATCATGGTTCTTTCTCTGTATTAGGTTTGGAATAGCAGAAAACACCAATTTATAAAGTAATGCTCCCACCTCTGAGAGTTGATGTAAGAATTGAAAAAGTTAATTTTTAGAAACCCCTTACCACAGTGCCTGGCACAGAATTGTTTATTTGTTAACCATTACTGCTGAGTCTCCACTGAATTGGGTGGCAACACAAGAATAAAATATGGTAGCAGAAATAAACACGTGAGAATTGAGTGTAAAATAAAAGGGCTTATTTCAAAGCTGCATATGTAATACTTGAAACACACAGAGCAACCAAGAAAAGAAAAATTAGCGCATGAGGAAAGAGTACACACTTTCTAAACAAAATTAAACCTCTGATTGTCTCAGCCAAAGTCAGTCTCATTCTCCTGTGTATCCGAAACACTCTGAAACCTTTGGAATAGCACCAATAACGATAATACAAATAAAAAATATATGTCTTTTTTACTGTTTCATTAAGGATACATATTTTAGTTTTTCTACCAAATTTAAATTTCTGATCATTTTTGAATTAACATACTGTGATAGGTAAAGCAACGCAAGTTAAGTCAGATGTTGTAAATTCATGTGCCATTCAAAGATCACGCACTTGAATATCCTCAAGCTTCCTCACCTCTTAATAATGCTGACCTCTCTAAAATTTCTATCTCCTATCTACTTCAGAGAGTTCTTTATGAAGATCAAGTTGATTTCTTAAAGGGTAAAGACTTTGTAAACTTTAAAACAACACACACGTGTAAAGTTTAATTTTTATACCTCTATGTATCTTCTGAATACTTAATTTTTCCTGCTGTTGTTCATACAACACTAGGTCATTCTTTTCAGGCTGCAATGGTATTTAAAATGTCCTCCACTATGTCAAAAAAGTGCTAGGAATCCCCGATCACTCCCTGGTCATTCTTAGATCCTTCCTTAGATCTTTAGATCCCTTAGATACCATTCCTTAGACCTTTAGATCCCTTAGATCCCATTCCTTAGACCATTTCCGTGATAGATTCCTCAACCCTTCATATTATGAACATTTATTTGTTCAAAGCTTAAACAACTTGGCAAGTTATTCCAATGAATAGTACTAAGCCAATCATATTTGAATTTATATATTTAAGCCTGACAACTCTCTTGACTTCTTCACCTAGCTGTCCTAGACAGTTCAACATAGCTCAGTGTTAGTTTTCTTTCATTTCCACTGCTACCAGTCAAGTATAAATCACCAAATTCTTTCATTTTATTTTATTATTTTTTAAGACTTTATTTATTTGACAGAGAGATAGAGCACAAGTAGACAAAGCGGCAGAGAGAGGGAGAAGCAGGCCCTCAGCTGAGCAGGAAGCCCAACATGGGGCTCAATCCCTGAACCCCGGGATCATGACCTGAGCCAAAGGTAGCCACTTACCCGACTGAGCCACCTAGGTGACCCTAAATCACCAAATCCTTTACCAAGGCTTCCAGGTTACTCAAGTTTAATGCTACACACCCTCAAACCTCATCACATATTATCAGCCTCTCCCCGTTCACTCTGCTCCTGACAAACTGGCCTTTTTTTTCTAGCCCTCAAACAAATCAAGCTCATTCCCTTCTTGCGGCCTCTGCACATCCTCTCAAGTCTGGGTGGGAATGTCTTGGCACCCAAATCTTTGCACCACTGACTCCTTAGTAATATTCTAAGTTCCTGATCACATCATCTAAAATGGACTACCATTTCTGTATCATCACCAAGTTTCATCTTACTTGGATTAGATTATCTTGTCCTTTTTTAAACTTTTTTGTCTTCACCTCACTTCTGAATGTTAAGTTCCATGAGAACACAGATCTTGCCTGTCATGTTCACTGCTGTCTCCAGCATGTGGAACACTACTCAACACACAGTACCCACTCAATAACATAAGCTTACTAAAGGAATGTTTAAAAATTAATTCATCTTCAAAAACTTGCTCCTAGTAATAATTCTGTTTTGGTAAATGTTAACTACCACTCTCCTTATTACCTACACTTGAAACATTAAAACATCAACTTTTAACTAAAGTTCTCCTTTACCCATTAATTACATCCATATGATAGCCAAGTTAAAAGGCACATAAAAGCATAATAATAGCTCTTACATGCATCTTATCTTTCTGTCCCCAGAACCATCACCCTGGTCCAAGCTGCTATTACTTTACGTCTCTACTAGCCTACATGGGACTCACACCTCCTATTTCATCCTTCAAACTGTTCCCAGAAAATTTTAATATGCCGTTCTGATCATATCACTTCCATGTCCACTAACTTTTAGTCATTCCCCATCAGACAAAGTCTGGCATTCAAAGGACTCCACCACAAAGACCTAACTCCTGGCTCGCAGACTTCCTCCTTAATGGTCAAATCCAATGTGTATTTTCTCACTACTGCATTTGACACAATCAACCATTCTGTTCTCCTTAAAATTTGACTGAATGAGCTATTAACTCCTTACATTCTGAGAAACCCCTTTCTCTCTGATAGCCATTATCAGCATTTAAATCTAAGCTCTTATCACATTTTTAATTTTTTAAAATATTTTAAAGTAATCTCTACACCCAACATGGAACTCAAACTCACAACCTGCAGATCAAGAGTCACATGCTCGGGAAACCTGGGTGGCTCAGTTTGGTTAGGCGGCTGCCTTCGGCTGAGGTCATGATCCCAGCGTCCTGGGATCGAGTCCCGCATCGGGCTCCTTGCAGAGCAGGGAGTCTGCTTCTCCCTCTGCCTCTGTCTGCTACTCTGTCTGCCTGTGCTCTCTCTGACAAATAAATAAATAAAATCTTAAAAAAAATTCTTTAATAATAAAAAAAAAGAGTCACATGCTCCACTGACTGAGCTTGCCAGGCACCTGTGTCATATATTTAAAAGATTTATCCACACTTGTTGCCTTTACTCCTCATTTCCCATTCTCTCCTCAAACTACTAAAACTGTATGGCCAACCCATCACTCTACTAAAATCATGATAATCAGAATTAATAATTCGTAATTTGTAAACCCAAAGATACTCTTTGATCTTGTTTCAGCTCCCTGGAGCACTTGAAGCTGTTTATGCTACACTCTCCTTGAAATGCTCTCCTTGTCTTTCACTGGTAACTACTCACCACAGGTGTTCCTCCTATTTCTCTAACCATCCCCACACTGATGTCTTTCCTAGGCCATTTTTCCAGTTTTCTGAATTTTCTTCTCATTCTCACTCTCTCCTTGGGTTATCCCATGTACTTTCATAAATTTTACTACTATGTGTGAGCTGATGGCTCTCAAATCTGTATCTTCTGCTTAAATATCTCTCAAGTGTCATACTCTTACTGTCATCTGGCAGGGAATACATCCAACAGATTTCTCACATGCAATGTGTCTAGGAATCAGACCAATTATCCTACTCTCGTAAACTAGTTCCTTCTCACTGCCCAAACTGAAAACTTGAAGCCATTCTTAACTCTCCTCCATCTCCTTCTAACCCCACAATAGGAGCTATCATTTTATAATTAGTTACTGGATGTCTGACATGTTATTTTACCTACTCCCTATTTTACCTACATCCCTATAGATTGAGTACTGCTGTCCCTATTTTAAGTTAAGAAAACTAAAGTTCTGAGACACCTGGGTGGCTTAGTTGGTTGGGTGTCTGCCTTCGGCTCAGGTCATGATCCTAGAGTCCTGGGATCAAGCCCAACATCAGGCTCCCTGCTTAGTGGGGGAGCCTGCTTCTCCCTTTCCCTCTCCCCCTACTTGTACTTTCTCTCTCACTTACTCTCTCTCAAATAAACAAAACTTAAAAAAGGAAAGAAAAAGGAAAACCAAAGTTCTGAGAGGTACATAAAACACCCAAGGTTACAAAACAGGTAAGTGACAGAGCTGGGATTTGAATCCAGGTCTAGATAACTCCAAAAGCTATTCTTTCCCCTGCATGTATTACTTTTAATATCAGCAGTCCTTGTTGAGTATACATCTTCAAGGTATCTCAGATTTGTCCATTTTCTCTGTCCTTATTGCCTATACATTAGAACAGGTCCTTATCACCATTATGCCAGTTCTGCCCTTTCCAATTTCATAATGCAGATGCAAATCTAGTTCCCCAATGAGTCTTCAATATATTCACAGTAAAGTCAACATTTCTTGGCACAGGATGTAAAAAAGCTCTTCATAATCTAGCTTTTGCTTACTTTTATAGCTTCATCTCAGGAATCCTCCACCGTCCCCACTCTCAACACCAGCTACACTGAACTCCTACTTCCTCTAATGTTCCATGCTTAATTGTCTCTGGGCTTTTGACTTATGTATCCAGTATCCAACATATTTTCCCATTTCAAATCTCCATCTCTGTTGGTCTGACAAAAGCCCAATTCATCTTACAGAACTCAGTTCATGTATCATTCCCTTTGGGAAGTCTTCCTGACAGGTGTCTTTCTGAATCTAGGTCAGAAAACTCTTCTTTCTTTTTCCATAACATCCTATGCATAAAATTCATTATATCAATGGGCAAACTACATGGTGAACATATACTGTAAATGTTTATTTGTTTTGTCTTCCCAAGAGATCATATACTCTTGTCTCTGAGGAGCAAAATACACCTCCCGTTTTTTCCATTCCTAAAAATGGATTGCCTGAGAATGTTATTAAGACTTAAGAACAAATGACTGGTCCATGTGCTAGTGGATGTTGTCACTGTACTGAGTTGAAATTATGAGTACAGAAATTTCTCCTCAAGTGTCACTTTTTTTATAGGGTAAGTTGGGTGCGGGACGACTTATAAATTAGAAAATGAAATCTGTATCAATGAGACCAATATTTTACTTATAATTCAATCTGTAAAGTTAGGACTATAAAAAAAATAAGCACACAAAAAAGCTGTTACATAGGAAAAGCAGTTGGTTTGTTGTAATGACTTTGTGTTCAATTTGTCAAGGAAAAATTAATAATAATAAAGATGTAAAAAAATATAAGAAGCTGTGCCAATGATAGGGCTGGTGAAAATGGGAAAGACAAGTAATTACAGAAACAAACTATACATAGTTATTAAAATGTTTGAAGGAAAAAAATTAATGTCCTTTTGAAACTCTAGTCTGTAAAGTTTCTGTTACCACATAATCTTACATATAACAAGATTTCTTGGTACTATAACTATGCATCATGATGGAACATAGAGTGACCCCTCTTTTCTTTTCCTTACATGCTATCAGAGGTAAAAACAAACAAACAAAAAAACATTCCAAGGCTGCTTGGAACAACCAGGCCATCTTTTCTATTCCTTTCCTTATTTGTTCTGCTCTTTTTTTTTCCCCCAAGTACAAAAACTGGGCCAAGGGTAACGGGGCACCAGTTGTTTGGTAGGTGACATGATATTAGGTCACTAGATACTCAAGAACATCTAGAATGGGTATTTAGGAGAAACTCTGTTTCTTGCACATTTTCCTTGAGCAACAGCAGGAGTGGTCTTTTGCCTCAAAACAGTACTGAGACTTGAATTTAAGCTTAAAGGAAGAAAGGAATGTAGATTTAACTAGTAAAGAAAAACAGCATGTTCCATAAACTGTAACCTAGTTCTCTGAATTTTGAGACAGGGGACCTACACCTAAGCCATAAATGTATTACTCTGACTTGAGTTTCAGTATATTTAGCTCTCTAAGAGACCTTAGGGATTGAATTAGAATCTGAGTATTCCTGGTTTCTCTTACTAGATAACCCTCTCATGCCATCACAATATTAATCACAAGTTATTTCTAACAAAAGCTGCTCAGGACAGAGGGCCTCTGTGTGGTTTTATGTCCTTTGACTAGCAAACTTCATGGCACATTGGAAGTACTTGATGAATGTTTCTTAAATAAAGTGAATGGCAATCTAAAATCCATATAAACACAGCAAGCTTTCTTACTAAAGTAGGCCAGCAGCAGGTCACAAAGCTACTAGATGATACCTAGCTTGCAAAAGACCCGTTAACATGGGTGGCAAGACAGTAAGAAAAAGAGTTAGGTGGACATTTACCACAATTATCTCCTGCTTCATCGATACAGAACTCAAGATCATTTAAGTGTACATCCCAAAGTGTAAGTCAGAACCTGCCACTGAAACTACTGTGTTTCTTTTCTCTCACATTCATGCTTTAGCCTTTGACAGGTGTTACAACATTCAGCAAAACCTGCTGTATAATAGAATATACTTTAAAAAATAATTATAACCAATCTTGACATTTAATGAAATGGGCCAAGATTTCTTCCTTTCCACATATTTCAAAGAGGGTAAATACAGTTTAGTATTACAGATATATACACTTTAAGTTTTTTCTTCTGATTTTAACAATGCATACTTACCAGAGAAAAATATTAAAGAGAAAATAAAATCATGCATATATTTATTACCCAGAGATTATTACTATTACCATTTTGGTGTATCTGCTTCTAATCTATTCTGCATTTTGATAATGATGCAACACTACTACATAAACAATCTGTTATATTCTGTTCTCTTTTACTTAATAATGTGAATGCTTCTAAGTTATTACAAATCCTTTTAAAATAGTATAATGATTGTGTAATAGTCCATCATACACATATACCAGACCTTACAAAACCATTACCCTGGTATTAAACATTAAGGTTATTTTGAAACACACAGGTAATCCAGAGCTACATAAATAATAAACAACTTGAACAAAAATATTTGTTCTTATTAATTCTAAGAGATGGAGGCCTGGAAGTGAGATTACTAGGTCAAAGGATATGGAAAACTCTTAAAAGACTTTACATACCCATTAAAAAACCACAGGAGCATATATAAAGAGCTGCATTCATTTGAATTTCCACTAGAAGTATACAAGAGTACTTTTGCATCTCATGCACAAGAGAAATTCAGTAAAACAAAAAAATACCTTTAATAGACAAAAAAATTGATATCTCACTATGGTTTTTAACAGAAATGATTCTTATTCCTGCCTTTAATATTCTATATATCATGAAGGTGCAAGTAAATGCAATAAGACAAAATAAATCTATATGAGGAAGGAAACTCTAGAAAATCGACAAATTATTAGAACAAATAAGACATTTCAGCAAGATGCCAAATACAAGATAAACATAATAAGTCAACAGCTTTCCTCTAACAGCAATTTTCAATTAAAAAAAAGAAAAAAAATTCCATTTGTAATAGCAACAATAACCATGAATACCCAAGAATCAATCTAATTAGAAATGTGCAAGCCTCATGCAGAGAAAGGGGAACATTCTTATACTGTTGTTGGGAATGTAAGCCGATGCAGCCACTCTGGAAAACAGAATGGAGGCTCCTCAAAAAGCTAAAAATAGAGCTACCCTATGACCCAACAATTGTACTACCCAGCAACTGTACTACTACCCAAAAGATAAAAATATAGCAATCCAAAGGGGCACCTGCACCCCAATGTTTATAGCAGCAATGTCCACAACAGCCAAACTATTTATAGAGTCCAGATGTTCATCGACAGATGAATGGATAAAGAATGTGTGTGTGTGTGTGTGTGTGTGTGTGTGTAAAGGAATATTACTCAGCCATTAAAAAGAATGAATCTTATCATTTGCAATGACCAGGATGGAACTAGAGGGTATTATGCTAAGTGAAGTAAATCAGAGAAAGACAAATACCATATGATTTCACTCATATGAGGAATTTAAGAAACAAAACAGATGAACGTAAGGGAAAGGAAGGAAAAATAAAATAAGATGAAAATAACGGAGGCGAACCGTAAGAGACTCTTAGCCATACGAAACAAAATGAGGGTTGCTGGAGGGGAGGGTTTAGCGGCATGAGGTAACTGGGTGATGGACATTACAGGAGGGCATGGGTGTAATGAGCAATGGATGTTCTATGTAACTGATGAATCACTGAACTCTATCTCTGAAACTAATAATATACTCTATGTTAATTAACTGAATTTAAATAAATTTAAAAAAAAGAAATGTGCAAGTCTTGGGGAAGAAGACATAAAAAACATAAAGTAAGCTCTGAATAAAAGAAATGTATGTTCTTACAGGGAAAATTCCTTATTATAATGTGTTAATTTTTCTAAAATCAACTCATACGAACACAATAATAAATTAAAATAATAAATTTTCCAAGAAACATTACTAGCTGATTCAACATGTGGAAGATCAGGCAAGACAATTCTCAAAAAGTAAAATAGTAGAATAAAAATGTATTACAAAGTTATAGTAATTAAAAACAATGTAATAATGGCTTAGAAAGAGAATTAGCAACTAGAATACAGGTTCTAAAATGGATTCATGTCTATATGTGATTTCAATTTATGATAAAAATGACGTCTTAAATCAGAGGGAAAAGAAGAAAATAATTTATTTTGGCTTGGGACTACTGGCACAGCAGGGAGCCTGATGCGGGACTCAATTCCAGGACTCCAGGATCATGACCTGAGCCAAAGGCAGTCACTTAACCAACTGAGCCACCCAGGTGCCCCGAACTACAGGGTTTTCTTAAGCAAGATTCCAAAACAAAGGAAAATATTGATAAACTTGATTATCAGAATTTTGTAATTTTTTAAAAAGATTTATTTATTTATTTGACAGTCAGAAATCACAAGTAGGCAGAGAGGCAGGCAGAGAGAGAGCAGGAAACAGGCTCCCTGCTAAGCAGGGACCCTGATGTGGGGCTCGATCCCAGGACCCCGGGATCATGACCTGAGCCGAAGGCAGAGGCTTTAAGCCACTGAGCCACCCAGGTGCCCCCAGAATTTTGTAATTTTTAAGACAAAGATACAACTTTACCTATGTATCTTCACCTTTGCTTAGATCAAAACCTGTTGAATAATCCTTATTCTTGATTGCTGTCTTTCTCTCATACTTTATTCCCTACCCTGCTGAGTGTTCCTTCAAAACAGATCCAGGATCCGAGCACTTCTCCACCCCACTCCACTACTTGCACTTCATTCTAAGCTAAAGTTAATCCAAGCTTTTCTCCTGCTTGACTACTGTAATTGTTAACTGCCACCACTGTCCTACTCCATAAATTCATTCTTAACATAGTTCCCAGAAAGATAGTTTTGCTTCTCTACCTAAAATCCTACATGGCATCCTACTGTATTCAGAGCAAATGCCAAAGGTCTTATAATCACCCACAAAGTCCTATACATAAACTGGCCACCCATCACCTCTTTAATCTCATGCTCTGGCTCATCCTTACTATTCCTTGAACACACTAGGCATAATCCCAATTTATGGCCCTTGAACTCTGTTCTTTCAGCCTAGAACGGTTTTGCCTCAGCACATGTATGTTCAACCTTCTTACTTCTTTCAAGTCCTTATTCTAGTATCACCTTCTCAGTGTGTCCTATACCCAGAGTGCTCTATTTATAACAGTTATGGCCTTCCCTCTTCAGCAATCCTTAGTTCTGCTTAGCTTAGCTTTTTCCAAAGACTATGAAAATATGAATACATTGTATCAGTGTTTAGGACAGTAAAAAATCAGAAACTACCTAAATAGTTATGAATTGGGGAATACTTCAGGAACTGTAAAATAGTTACACTACAGCAATGTGTAGTAGTTAAAAAGAATGCGAAAAATCTTTACATACACACCTAAGACAGATCTCTAAAACATATGACTGAGTTAAACAATCAAAGTTCCTGATGATTACATTACAAGCATTACAGATATCCTACAATGATATTCGCATGTAATAAATAAATGGGAAAAGTTATGAAAGGACATGTAACAAACTGATTAAGAGTGCTTACTTCAAAAAGGGGATCTGAAGAATGGAATGTAATCAGCAGGAGCTTTTTTGGCTTTACTTACCCTAGGTACATTTTTAAAAAATAAATACAATGTTTCCATATATTAGTAACATAATTAAAGATTTATCTTAAAAGAAAAAAAAAGTTGGTAATTCATAAACCCAATATAGCATTTCATTATTGCTTTTATCTGCATTTTTAAAAATCCCTAATGGAGTTGAAATGTTTACTTGCTATTTGAATACTCTTTTTGAATTAAGTGTTCATGTCTTTTGCCATTTGTCTACTTGGATTCTCCTTTTGAATAGCTCTATTTATTAAGGAAACTTTGTCTTATTTGTTGAAAAAATTTTTTATAATTTGTAACCACAGACATGAAAACCAAAGGAAATAGGGCTTGGTCAACCCCTGTGAAGTCGGGGGGGTCAACCCCTGTGAAGTCGGCTATAAATGACATTTAAAGAAATTATGACCCAGTAATAACATTTAAAAGTAATAGAAACATGAGAGGCAAGTAGAAATTAACAAAAAATGAAGGTACAATCTTACCATCCACTTCCTTCAACTATTACTGATTTGATTCTTTTAGCATTTCCTATCAACCCTTTGAGGTAAATAGGGCAGTTATTAATATTTCCACATTATTGATAAGAAACAGACTCAAAATAATCCAACTGGCCCTTACTTATTATGAGGAAAAAAAACAAAAACAAAACGTTTTACATATTTTTTTCTCAGAGTGAGCACCAGGTAACATTTCTGTGTAGGTAAAATAGACCCACAAATTTGAAAAACAAAAAGACCTATCTTTTTAAAAAATTAAGCCAACTACCAATTCAACTAATAATTCTAAATTATTCTGAAAATAATCTATTTAATAATAGTGAAACAACAGCTTCATGATGCAACTTTAGGTATACGTGTTTCATAGCTGTGTTTTTTACACATAGACTAGAAATCATGGTTATCTACTAGAACTGATCAGAAAAAAACAAAACTGTTTATTTCTATAACATAAAACTTGCCACAGAGGACCAGGGAGACTTCTTACTTTTCTGAATAATATTAAAATGATTCTCAACTCAGCCTTATTAGGTTTATTTCCTCTAGAGATTAAACTTGGTATCTTACCTAAACAAATCTAAGGGCCTTTACAGGTATACACAGGAAAGAACAGAAGTCTCTGTACAGGGGCACCTGGGTGGCTCAGTGGGTTAAAGCCTCCGCCTTCGGCTCAGGTCATGATCTCAGGGTCCTGGGATCAAGCCCCGCATCGGGCTCTCTGCTCGCAGGGAGCCTGCTTCCCCTTCTCTCTCCCTGCCTGCCTCTCTGCCCACTTCTGGTCTCTATCTGTCAAATAAATAAATAAAATCTTAAAAAAAAAAAAAAAAAAAGAAGCTGGTTTGCTTTATAATGACTTAATACAGACAAGAAGAGTGTATATTCCTAAACATAAAAAGAAAACCAGGGACACCTGGGTGGCTCAGTTGGTTAAGCGGCTGCCTTCGGCTCAGGTCATGATCCCAGCATCCTGGGATCGAGTCCCGCATCGGGCTCCTTCCTCGACAGGGAGCCTGCTTCTCCCTCTGCCTCTGCCTGCCACTTTGTCTGCCTGTGCTCGCTCTCTCGTGCTCGCTCGCTCTCTCTGACAAATAAATAAATAAAAATCTTTAAAAAAAAAAAGAAAGAAAGAAAGAAAACCAGGTATGTCTAGGGGAGGACAGGCGGGAGAAATGGGAAGTGACTGGGGTTAATATGCCTGGGGTTTCTTTATGAGGTTAGGAAAATGTCCTAAAATTAGACTGTGGTGATGGCTGCACAACTCTGTAAATATACTAAAAACCAGTGAATGTAATCTTTAACTGGCTGTCCTCTATAAGAATCATACTTAAATAAAATTGTTCTAAACAGGGGTAACTAGAAAAAAAAAAGTACTTTCTTTGGTTCTAAATCTTTTCAAAATAGTGGTTTTCAATGGGAGATAATTTTGTCTCCTGGGGGATATTTGGGAATGTCTGGAGACATATTTGGTTGTTGCAACTTGGTGGATCATTACTGGTATTTAGTGAGTAGAGGCCAGGGATGCTGCTAAACATTTTACCATATACAGGACAAACTCCCAAATCAAAGATTATCTGGCCTAAAATGTCAATAGGGCTGAGATTAAAAAACTCTAATTAAACTAAGCTCCCAAAGAGCTAACGTTTGTGGCTCTCATATATTCATATCTTTATAAACAACTATAACCAAAATTGAAATTACAAAAAATTAAATATGGCACATTTGTATGATACCCATAAAAACTATGTGAGTGTCCACTAAAACTCAGAAACTACATGACTGAATTAAAGCCATTACAAAGAGAGTAATATAAATTTGGGAATGGACTTTGACAGCTTTGACAAATGACTTGGATAGATTCCATATTACAGTGGCAATACAAAAAATAATATCCTAAGTTTGGAAATTACGCTCATTAGTTACAAAATACTTCTTTATTCAAAAAGCTGTAACAAGTGTTTCCTACAGAAGAACTATAACTTGAGAATATTAAGAAATAACTTAGTGCTGTCTGCACTCTTTAAATGAAGATGAACCATATCACCCAATGACTTCCGAGACTATTTACACATCATGGAACATGTACAATTTTTAGACCAATATCGAGTTTCTGAGTAGGCACAACAGACAGTTTAGCAAAGATATAAATTTAACAAAGCTTTGGAGTCAGGCAGGCCTGTCTTTGAGTTCTAATTCTCTCTACAGTTTCTTTTTTTGAGGACCTCAGAGTAGTGGGAATTAACTGAGGTAATGTATGTAACACAGCGCAATGCCTGCAATAAGATGAACACTCAAGAGAAATGTTAACTCCAATACATTTGAAATTATATAATTTATTAAGTACAAATAACTATAAGAGCCATTCAGATTTTTATAAGTCTTAGATCTTTGAAAGAGAACTTAGGGTACAAGTAAGATTGAGTCACTCAACAAACATTTCCTGAGTACCTGCTGTGTGCTTAACTCCGCTGGGTAAATAAGATGTGACCTGAAACTCTCACCTGTAAGGGAGACAAGCAAGTAATTATGATACGTACAACAACAACAAAAAGCATAAGATGCTTAAGCAGTACAGAAGAAAGCAATTCACTGTCAAAAAGAAACATGAAGGCTTCATGGAAGAGAAGAAACCACTAACTGATGGAGAGTAAAGGCAAGTAGGAAGGCCACAGGAAGAGTATATTTAAAGGCCTAACTCTGAGACAACATGCCCGCAGAGTTAAAGTTCAAAGAAGTGAAGAGCTAAAGACAGAATTGGAGGGACAGATCAAGAAGGATCCTATTCAATTTCTTAAAGCAGTGACTTTTGGGGGCAGTTGAGGAGTGGGTTCTTATTAAGGTATCATGCCCATCCCTCCCATTTCAGACTACTCAGACAACACTTGCCATATAATAATTACTTGTGTTTACTGAATTTACTAAGTGGCCAGAACTGTACTAACTAGCTTACACTTAACTTTGTTATCTAATGCTCTCTCCTAAAGCTTTGAGAGGTTATATAAACTTCACTGTCACATAGCAAAGCCAAGGTGTGAACCTGGGTCAGCCTAAATCCTGAGCCCTCTACTCATCTATAGGCTATACCATTCCCTCTAGGAACCATAGATATTATTTGGGCTTTGGAGGCAACTGGGTTATAAATGGTTTTAAGTAGGAAATTAATGGATTCAAATCCACATTATAGATACAACACTGCCAACTGCTCTGAATGGAACGGATTATGAAGTTCTATTCATCATTTTTAAATAAGACCTGTAGAAGATCTACTGTATCCTCTACATTACATTATAGACATGATTAAATCAGTGTGCTAATATGATCTTGGATTAGATAGGAAAGTTGCTTTGACCAAAAATATGCATAAATTCAAGATGTGGGGTTTTCATTACCTTTTATTTAAAAAGTGACTAGGTCAAGCTTGATTTATAGGCTAAACATCTCTTAAAATTAAGAATCAGAAATTCAACAATGCCTAATACACAGTAGGCTGCATTTCTAGAGCAAATATCTCAGAGGTATACATAGGCAAAACCCGCCTATCAATTCTGACTCTTGAAGACACTGCTCTGTTGAGTCTCAAACCAGGAAGGAAAGGCAATTCCAGTCACTTAGAATCTGCTCCTGATGAGGGGTGGTAGGTGGTACTTAAGCTTTTTTCTTCCCATTTCAAGTCCCAGAGAAGTTGCCATTATTTATGAAGAGCAGATGTGGACATTTTTGAAAATGTAGCCTAAACTTCACGAGTGATTTGATACCTATCAAATTCAAGAAAGTTTAAAGAACATATTCCTAACAGAATGGATACACTTACGTGGTACATCTAAGCAGAATTAAGAAGCAAGCACACAGAATGCTGATTTTAAGAAAACAGACACCAGTGGACTCCAAAATTTCTTTACTATATAACCCCAACAGTAAAAATACGTTAACTTTACAATCTGTTTATTAATTACATGCATATAGTAAGTGCGTATCTAGGCATACATTATACTATAACACAAGAAACGGACATTTGCAGTTACTTGATTAGAAAAATAAACTCGAATATTTTCTTTCTACTTCCTGTTTTGGAGATCAATGTCCTTCCAAACAACATGAATAAGATATAAACAGAGAAGTATTAAAAAACAAACAAAACCCATCTAGACACACACTGGCAAAAGTTCACCCAGGGAAACTGCTAAAATCTCACAGCTAAGACTGCTCAAAACCCACTGTATTGATATGGTTTGAGATGGTTATGATTTGATTTTGAGATCTATCTAAAATGCTAAGAAAAAACAAAACAAGACAGTGTATCCATGAATACGGAGAACAAACTGATGGTTGCCAGAAGGGAGGGGGATGAAGAGACTGGCAAAGTGGGTAAAGGAGAGTGGGAGGTACAGGCTTCCAGTTATAGAACAAGTCACGGGGATGAAAGGTAGAGGATAGGGAATATGGTCAATGGCACTGTAATTGCATCGTATGGTGACAGATGCTAGCTATAGTTGTTGTGAGCATAGCATAATGTATAGAGTTATCTAGAGAGCTGTAGGAATCATCTTGTTGTATACCTGAAACTAATATAACACATGTGTCGACTACACCTGAATAAATACATAAGTAATAAAAGCAGCCCAGTCGTCACAAGAGACTGTATATTTCCCAGAGATGTCACATCAAAATTTGAGGACACTGCTAAAAAAAAATCAGCATGTAAAACTGCTTATGACAAGAAGAAACAGGGACGCCTGGGTGGCTCAGTTGGTTAAGCGGCTGCCTTCGGCTCAGGTCATGATCCCAGCGTCCTGGGATCGAGTCCCACATCTGGCTGCTTGCTCGGCAGGGAGCCTGCTTCTCCCTCTGCCTCTGCCTGTCACTCTGTCTGCCTGCTCGTTTGCTCTCTCTCCCTCTGTCTCTGACAAATAAATAAATAAAATCTTAAAAAAAAAAAAAGATCTAGACAAGAAGAAACATTAAAATGGTCAATGAGAAAATAATTTTTCCTACAGAATATCATATGCAGCATTATAACTGAAGTTTAATTTTTTAAAAAGATTTTTATTTATTTATTTGACAGAGATCACAAGTAGGCAGAGAGGCAGGCAGAGAGAGGGGGAAGCAGGCTCCCTGCCGAGCAGAGCCTGATGCAGGGCCCGATCCCAGGACCCTGAGATCATGACCTGAGCCAAAGGCAGAGGCTTTAACCCACTGAGCCACCCAGGCGCCCCTACTAAAAGTTTAGTTTTAAGATGTTCTTCTTGAGGGAATCTAATGACATTTTTAATGTCTGGTTTAGAATATGGGAAAACCCAATAAGAAGAACTTATCACTATTTATTGTGAACAATCATATTAAGGAAAAACACTAACTAGAAGGAAACAATATCCTAGTTACTAGATGTAGAAAGATGGATACAGCCTCAATTCCAAGGAAAATCATAACCACATCAGGCACTGTGTTAAGCATTTCCACTATTTCACACATAACCTGCCGAGACAGGTTATTACTCCAAAAGACTACCTACCCCCTAATGCTCTGATTCCATGCTCACCAATTAATTCTGATTATTACTTGGTCTCTCAGGTGCCTTGACACCAGGACTAGATTAACAGCATTCAGGTAATTGGAGAGATTTATCTCTTAGCTTATATTAGAAAAAAAAAACAGTATTCTACTTTATAAGTCAGCCTCTTGCCAATCTTGATTTTATAAAATGATTTCTCTAGATCTAAATCTGAAAACCAGTCTTGAAATTTCAAAGCTGCAAAAACTAAATCATAGATTATTTTGACTCTATTACAGAACACTTTAGGAAGCCATACTCTAAAAGAGGAAAAGTACCTAATCATCTTAACTACCAACAATTACATGTGTACACACACTCACATACACACACTCTTCAATAATGCAATAATAATAAATTAGTTTAAAAGCAGGCTGACAACTTTAAAAGTTTATATTACCAAGTACACATAGTTTTCAAATTACACAGAAACATACAAAATACGTTTTGAGTCATAAGGATTCAATGCACCTATATAAGAACTCTGGGAAAACTAATGGTAGGGACCCCTTAATCAATGCCACAGCAACTACCAATACCCTAGTGTCAGGAGAAAGTTAACAGACCTCCCTAAATGCCTAATTTAAAAAATATGACACTGGTGTTTAAATAAATTTAAGTGTGTCCCACTCATTTCCTAAAGCCCATGTTCCACAGAACACCTTATGTATTTTCTTATATTTAACTTGTAGCAGTACTGTTCCTACAATCTACCACTGATAATGATTTTTTAATGATAAAAATATCTGATGTGGGGCACCTGAGTGGCTCAGTGGGTTAAAGCCTCTGCCTTCAGCTCAGGTCATGATCCCAGGGTCCTGTGATCAAGCCTGCATTGGGCTCTCTGCTCGGCAGGGAGCCTGCTCACCCTCCCGCCCCCCCCTCCCCCACCTACTTGTGATCTCTGTCAAATAAATAAATAAAATCTTAAAAAGAAAAATCCTTCCTTTAAAAAAAAAAATCTGATGTTACTTTGTAATAAAAATTCATGTTTTCAAATAAAACAGTTTCCTCTAAAACTACTTGATTATAGAGTATTAGGCAGTTCTTAGGGTTACAATAACTGGCACACAAACAAAAGGACTCAATTTGTATTTTCCCTCTTCATAATTTAGAAGGTTGACACACAAATAATCCAACATAAAAAGCAGCTCCACTCCATGTATTCAGTTCAATTTACTATAGTAAGTGTTTACTGAGCACCTCCCATAGGTGAGGAATACACAGACGAGTAAAACAGGAGTTGGGGAGAAAAGCTCAGTCAAAACAAAGACATACACTTGTCTTCAACTCCTACTTATTTCTATTTATTCTGGCCTTAATCCAAATTAAAGGTCAACTCTTCTCAACTCTTTGTCTACGCAGGGAAAAGTTTAGTTACAGAAACCCTTCCCAAGAGGCAAACAATTAACCCAGAAGGATCTGAAGATTTCCTTTAAAACTGCAAAATTAAGGAAAAAAATCCAACTTCCTAGCATCCCATTCATTCTTTATTAAAAATACACACTTAAGAAAGTGAAAGAAAAAAAAAATCAAAGGAAAATCTGACTACTTCTACATGGAACTTTAATAGTTTCTAAAGATCTGAAGCTTTTTTCAGTTCTTAAGCAGTAAACTGAGTTACCACAGATCATCCTGAACTGATATTATAGCCTCTATCACAAACTCTACTCCACATTAGCGCTTCCACTTCTTGAAAATGAAATGTATAAAAGTTTAATACCTTGTAAAGTCTACAACTGGAAACCTAGGAAGGTTCTGAGGAAGGGAAAAGGAGTACATGATCATATCTGGGTTTCAGGAAAACTTTGGGATGTCAAGTATGTGACAGAAAAGCTAGAGGCCGAGAAACCAGTTAAGCTATTCTACCTTCTAGATAACCGGGCCCTGAAAAAGAACACTGACAGGAGAAAAACCTAGATAAAATAATAATAATAATAATAATAATAAAAAAAAATAGCTGCTAACACTCAGTGAAAACTTTTCTGTTTTAAGCACTGTGTTTACATACATTATCCCACTAAAGCAACATTGATTATCGCCATTTTACAGATGACACTCATATCTAGAGAAAATACTTGATCAAGATTTAAGTGGCAAAACAAGACTTGAATCAAGGTCTAACTCTAACTGCAGGATTCAGACCTAAAACTAAAAATTTCATTTAAAATCACTGTTATGAAGATCAAATCGCTCTGTAAGAATTCTGATCTGGATCACAAGAAAGAGAATGAGCACTTCCGCTGAGAAAAAGAACTCAGGAGGGAAAGCAGGTTGGGAAGGAAAATCAGTTCTATGCTCAAGATGTCTCCCAAGGAGCAGAACCTCAACCCAAACTTCGTCACCGGTTAGACTCCACCTCCAAGAACTCAAGTTCAGCACTGCTTTTTCTCTGACCACTATCATTTAACCTTCTGCCATCTTCTCTCCCAATACTCTTGAACTTCATCCTCACTTCGTTCCACTGTCACTTGACTGGACACACACTCAATCCAACAACCCTCCTGACTTCATTTGACATCCTTTGCTAATCCCTTGCCTCTCTGAACTTTTGTCGTATCAAGTAGCAATTCTTCTCAGAAATGCCTTAGGAAACAATACAATTTCATCTCCTATCGCTTGCTGCCTCAGAAAACATACTCAGTTGTTCTCTGAGTCTCCACTCTCTCTCTAGTCCTTCCTTCCCTCTCTTCTGTGTTCCTACTGAACCAACCAACCTCCTTGAAACTAGATTAGCCTCCTCTCACCCATGTCCAAACTGTGCAATCCAAAATGTAGATCTGACCATGATATTCTACTTCTTAAGGTCCTTTGAAGGTTTCCCATTGCTTTCAGAATACCATCTGAATTCCTCATCATGGCAAGGGAAGAATCTCCTACCACGTGGTGCTTGCCACCATGACTACCGCACATGAAGTCTTGGTCTGAACATATAAAACTATGTTTCCTTCCCTGATCACATCTTGCTATTACGTGACTCTGACCTTTCGTCTGGAATATCCTTTCTCTGCCAACCAGACTAATTTCTAGTCATTCTACCTGAGCTATCCTGTATCAATCACCTCCTCGAGGAAACCTTCCTCACAAGTTCCTTCATCGGATTAAACAGAACACTTGATTTTCACAGAAGATGGGTCCTGCATTTAAAGCATTATCACAGTATATCATAACTCATCTGATTTATAACCCCCCAAATTCCTGCTCCAATTATATGACCATATACTCCTTAGTAACTTAAGCTTATGATATCTATACCTAGCAAAGTACTTGGTAAATAATAGGCCCTCAATAAATACTTATATGAATAAACATAAATCATAGTCTTAAAAAGCTTTTATTTGCTCCCAAGATGATAGTTATCCTTTTCCTGTTTTCATCAATCTTTTCCAAATGTATCCTATACTTGCTAGGTCAGTATTTTCACCATTCATTCACATAAATGCTTTCAGTTTTGCTGTAGTATTCCCTAAATTTCATAAAGTAGTTCTATCCTATAAAACTTTCTATAAGAATGAAAATATTCTGAAACAGGACTGTCCAATATTGTGGCCTCTAGCCACATGTGGCTATTAGCTATTGAAATGTGGTCAGTGCTGGGAAACCCTCTCACACTTTTGGTAGGAATGCAAACTGGTGCAGCCACTCTGGGAAACAGTATGAAGGTTCGTCAAAAAGTTAAATACAGAACTACCCTATGAACCAGCAATAATTATGCTACTAGGTATTTATCCAAAGGATACAAAAACAGTGGGCACATGCACCCCTTTGTAGCAGCATTATCCACTATAGCCAAAATATGGAGAGAACATAAATGTCCATCGACCGAAGAATGTGTCAAGATGTGTTATACGTAAGTCAGTCAGAGAAAGACAAATACCATATGATCTCACTCATATGTGGAATTTTTTTAAAAAGATTTTACCATTTGAGAGAGGCAGAGAGAGAGAAAGAGAGCATGAGTGGAGGAAAGGGAGAAGCAGGTAGAGGGAGAAGCAGGCTCCCTACTGAGCAAGATGCCTGACACAGGACTCGATCGCAGGATCCTGGGATCAGGACCTGAGCCAAAGGCAGATTCCTAACCAACCAAGCCCTTCAAGCATTCCTCATATGTGGAATTTAAGAAACAAAACAGATGTAAAAAAAAAAAAAGAAAAAAGAAACAAAACAGATGAATATAGGGGAAGGGAAGGAAAAATAAAATAAGATAAAAAAACAGTGAGGGAGGTAAACCATAAGAGACCCTTAACTATAAGAAACAAACTAAAGGTTGCTAGAGGGGCCAGGGGTGGGTGATGGGGTAAATGGGTGATGGGCATTAATGAGGACACTTGTTGTAATGACCACTGGGTGTCACATGCAAGTGATGGAACACTAAATTCTACCCCTGAAATGAATACTCACTATATGTTGACTAACTTGAAGTTAAGCAAAATGCTGAAAGAAAAGAAAAGAAAGAAAGAAAGAAAGAAAGAAAGAAAGAAAGAAAGAAAGAAAGAAAGAAAGAAAGAAAGAAAGAAGCTCAGTGCCACTGAGGAAATGAATTTTTAATTATAATTAATTTTACCTTAGTCACATGTGGCTGATAGCTTTCATAATGAACAGCACTGTTCTGGGGTCTTATCAAATGATCCAAACAAAATCCATGAACTTTTCCCAATGCTCACTCTCCAAGTCATTTTTCCAGCATTCAGCACTCTCTGAGACTCCTGTTAGCTGTTGACATACCATCCTGTACTCTTTCTATCTCTATTTTCACTTTTCTTGACTCAACATTTTCCTTTTGTCCCTAAATGACTGAGTGTAACCCTAAGTCTAGGTTGCATCCTTCTGTACTTCAAAACCCAAAACTAACTCCCTCATCAATTTCATATACTGCCATAATTTCTAACACCACCGTATGTACAAGACTTCCAAATCCAGATGCTGAGTCTGGGTCCTCTTCTCAGATCCACACTCCAAACACAAACTGGACATCTCTAATGGATGTCAAACTTAACAAACAAAAATTCAGGCTTATCACCTTCTTTTTCTCAATGTCATTTCTTTTAATGGTGGAATCACTCTCACGGTGATGTAGGCTCAAACTCTTAAGAATTACCTTTAAGCTGTTTTTCCTTTCTATATTCACAAATTAAATCTTGTCGACTGTATTCGTAAAGTCTTGAGTCACATGCTTTACAGCCAAGTTCAGATTTCCTATCACTCATATCTGAAGTAACTCTATGGCCCCAAAACTGGCTTTCCTGTATCTCCTATGTCTGCTAAGTAATAAAACGAAAACACCACTTTATACATGAAACTTCCCTTCCCCTAACCCTCCACAAATACACAGTCACACACACTTTCAATGCTTTGTCATCTGTCTTTGGTCTGACACTGTCATTCTAAAATCAGACTTTTACCAACCTTGCCAACTTCATTTTCCATCATTGTCCTCAAAGTCTCCACTAACTCAAATGGCTTACCAACTCTTTCTTAAATACATAAAGCATATTCCAGCTTCCTCTTTTATACCTGTGGTTTCTTGAGCCTATAATGCCTTCCTTCTTTGTTCATGTTTTTTTTTGGGCGGGGGGGGGGCTGATTTCCTTCCCCTCAAGAATCAGTTCATGCCTCCTAAGCGTCACAGTCTTTCATTTCTGCTCTGGCTCTCATTTTTCCTGCTCCCAATTTCAACACTGCTACCTTTTACCATTCAGTCTGCTTTTAACATATACCACTGCATATTACTTCTATGCACTATCTTTAATTTTAATGAATATTCTCTCCTCAACTAGAACAGAAGCTTTTAGGAAGCAAATACTGTGTCTTATACCACCTTTCTGTTCTAGGAACTTAACCTTATGCCTACACTTAAAAAAAAGATTTTTTAAAATTACACTGACTTTCTTGGGTATAAATTTTGGCACTTAATTCCTACACTGTAGGAATTAAGGAATAATCACAAAAAATAGATATGATGTTGAGAGGTTGTAAAGTAATAAGACAAAAAGAAAATTAGCAACCAAGGACACTAACTACTAAATGGCTAAAATGGGAAATAAGAGGGAAAATAAGTAACCTAACACAAGAGTCGAGAACATGGGCAAAGACAGATAATCAGGCAACAGTTGTAATAACCACCTAAAAATAGCAAAATCTTATAATGGTCATCATCTAATGACTCAGGTTTTCCTGTTTTATAGGCAGTTCACTCAAATAAGCAATGCTCAAAATAACTAGATAAAACACAGGATTTGTGCTTTATTTTTTTCTTCCTACAATGGTGTTTATTTTAATGAAATCATATAAATCAAGGCAGGCTAGCAGTTTGTATATATAGGTGGGTATGAGAATTCCCAAAATATTAGAATGATAGCCTTAATTGCATAGAAATTTATAGCTGATCAGTCCAGCCCTGGAAATATAGAACTGGCACTCAGCGCTATAAGGGTATAGTATGCTCTGTCAGTTCTTAAGGTCACAGCTTAAAATAGTTATGCAATTCAGGGCCAACAGAGACTGGGCCAATATTGTTAGACTGTCATGGATCAGTCTAACCCCACAGATGTCTATTTTAAGCTACATCTCTAAACAGCAAACTGAGCAACCAGGAAATACTAGTTTTCTACTTTCAAATGCAGATGAACAAGCCAAAGATCTCTAAAAACGTGGACAGATCATTCTAACCATATATGAACCATACATTGTCTGCCATGCAATCCAGACCCATCTAAGGTTGTGGGGAATTCAGTTCTAGTCATCTCTTTTCACTTTCCATGCAGATGAGAAAAGTATAAGTGCATCTTTGTAGGGAAAAGATTTTTTAAAATTACACTGACTTTCTTGGGTATAAATTTTGGCATATTTGAGGGGAGGTTAGAATACAAAGAAAAAGTTTTATTTACTTACATAAATTCACAATCTGATTTAAAAGAAACCTCATTTATAAAAATAAACCTTAAGTTAAGACAACTGTGCATTCGAGAGAAGACACTAACTTAAATAAAGATGTATGACAAGGAAAAAATACACTTCACTGTAAAATTATAGTCAAAGCCCAATACTTTTAACAAACATTCTTTATATTTTCTCTTCAAAAGGTATAAGAACTCTTATACACTCAGGGGCACCTGGGTGGCTCAGTCAGTTAAGGGCCTGACTCTTGGTTTTGGTTCAGGTCATGGTCTCAGAGACCTGAGACTGAGCCTCACATAGGCTCTGCTTGTCCTTCTCCCTCTGCTCTTCACCCCACCCCCAACAATGTCACTCTCATAATAAATAAATAAATAAATAAATAAATCTTTAAAAGTTATAAGAACTCTTCAGTTTAACTACTTTGTCCTTTCAGTTTCTTCATCACAATAAAGCTCAGAAGACAATGAATTTATAATACCTCTACTACTGTTTTTTCAATGAGTGGTTTATTTCAGTAATTGCTCATAGTTAAGATTATTAGGTCTCAAGATTATGTCCACATACATGCTTACCTAACCATGTTATACAGCCACAGACAGAAACTATATAAAGTAAAAGAACTACTGAAAAGAAGAAACATTGCATCACATTTGTATCCTTTTCCCCTTTATCACATTAGGGAGTTTATTATTCTATATTTCTATTTGGCTGTCCCTTGGAAGAATTCAATATGCTCTATCACAGCCTGGGCAGGTAATAATCTAGTCATTATCAAAGAATACTCTTTGCCATTATCAAAGAATACCTTTGATGGGGTGCCTGGGTGGCTCAGTCATAATCATCTGCCTTTGGCTCAGGTCATGATCCCAGGGTCCTGGGATTGAGCCCTGCATCGGGCTCCCTGCTTTGCAGGAAGCCTGCTTCTCCCTCCCCCACTCCCCCTGTTTGTATTCCCTCTCTCGCTATCTCTCTATCAAATAAATAAAATCTTAAAAAAAAAAAAAAAGAGTATCCTTGATGATTCTGAAAAGGAAAGGAACATACACATTTCTAGACCTAGTAAATACTATATAAACTAAGAGAACAGCTTGGGAAAAAAACTACATTTAATTATTGCTTAGCCTAAAGAGTTCTTAAGTTAGGTTCTTTTGAAGGCTACCAGAACTGTACCATATTAAAATTTTTTATTTCAATTAATATACAAAAAATTGTGAATGATTTTAAAATCCTCAAAAAGAAAGTGCAAATTTTGACTAGATTTCAATATTTGGAGTATAGCTGTCCAGCTGAGGATCTAACGCCTTAGGACAAAATGGAACTATAATGCTAAAACACAAGAAAAAACTTATTTAATGTTAACTTTTATTAGCGGTTATAAAACACAGGTCAATTAAAAACTAATACATATATAAATTCAGAGGATTTTACAGTAACAGAATATTGAGATTTTTTAATACTATCAAAGGATTAATAAAATAATTATTTTTAAAAAGATTTTATTTATTTGACAGAAAGAGAGACACACACAGCAAGAGAGGGAACACAAGCAGGGTGAGTAGGAGAGGGAGAAGCAGTCTTCCCGCTGAGGAGGGAGCCTGATACGGGGCTAGCTCCCAGGACCTTGGGACCATGACCCAAACTGAAGGCAGACGCTTAACAACTAAGCCATCCAGGCGCCCCCAAATCATTATCTTTTATTCAATTAACAAAAAAGGCAAAGCATTCCAAACGGTGAAATCCAACATTTCTGTACATTACAAGTGAAATAAAAATAAATATCAGTCCTTGAAATAACTGACAAAATTTTAAAGAATGCCCATATACTTAGAGAAAATGAAACCAAATCATTAAAGCAATTTTTTAAAAGAATCATAAATATTTACCAAGTACCAACTATATGCAAGGCACTATCTATGCACACTGGAGGAAGCCAAGATGATCACAGTACTATCAGAAGTAGCATAGTGGACAATAACTTAGTTACCTTCCATCCCAAACTGTGTGCCATTACGAAAACCGAAAGCTATGGCAGTAAGAGCATCTCAGGGCCTCTATATCAGGTACAAGGATTGGCAAGAAAAGGGTAGATAGGAATCTGACAAGGAATGGAACATGTTTTTGAAAATCCAAATGAACCAGATTATTCTAGATCACTCCTCCACGATTTAAGGTCATACTATAAAAAGTTCCTAAGTGCTTTACTCTAGGATAAAAAGTATAATTTCTCTTATTCAGAAAATTAGAAGATCCCTGTGGAGCAGCTGACATCCAATTCTAGAACAAGCTAGAAGGCAGTAAGAATATGAGATTTCCATGGGCAGATTCAACAACCTTCCTCAGTAAGTTATACCTTGTTCAATTATTTAATATACTTCCTTAACTTAACCTCAATTTCACCTTCCAATATAATTACGTTTTGTTCAGTTTTCAAAGAATATGGAGAACTATCACCAGTATCTGTATGGAGAACCAATTTAAAGCCACCTCTCATGCTTTCCTTCCTTTCTGTTTCTTTGATGTGGAAAACGAAAGTTGATACAGTATTTATATAAAGATCCAGCAAAACGAACACAGCAGAAAACTATTTCATCCCGTCTTGTTCATATACCTCTTAATATTATGTTTACCAAAAAGGAAAAAAGAAACAAACAAAAAAACAAACAAAAAAAACCCTGCTAAGAGAAAAACCCATGAAAAGCCCTAACCCATTCTTTGTTAACTGTAAGTCACCACTCTCAACAATTTTTCCCCATATTATCTCATTCACAGTATGATCATCTGACCCAATCAAATGTATCATAAAAGTACAAATACTGGAAAATGGGAAAATGTTTACAGAAAAGTAGCTACTAGGGAGGCCTGGGTGGCTCAGTTGGTTAAGCCGCTGTCTTCAGCTCAGGTCATGATCCCAGGGTCTTAGAATCGAGTCCCCCATTGGGCTCCTTGCTGGGCAGGGAGCCTGCTTCTCTCTCTCTGCCTCTGCCTGCCGCTCTGCCTGCATGTGCACTTACACTCACGCACACGCTCGCCCGCTCTCTCTCTCTCTCTCTCTCTCTGACAAATAAATAAATAAATAAATAAAATCTTTAGAAAGAAAGAAAGAAAATAAAGTAGCTACTAGTGTAAAGGCCGTTACAATTTCTAAGTTTGTGACTCTAACACCAGAAGTATAATTAAGCGGGAGAGAAAAGAGCAGAGATACAAAGATGGGTGAATTCTGGACATAAAACGTCTGGATCTGGACATAAAATATCTATTAAAATAGTTTATGAAATAAAATTTAAATAAATACATTAAGTTTTACTTTTGCTACATTAAAAAAATTGTTATCAATAGGAACAATTACTTAGCAACCAAACCATTGCCACTTGGGACAGGAGAAAACAAAATTAACTTTAAGGCATTATTCCTCTGAGAAAGGGAAGAAAAATCTGCCTATAATTTTCTTTCTAATAAAAAAATTTGCATGTCTATTTAAGCCTTAAAGAGTTAGATCTAAGTTACCTGGGATTTGCCAACAACTAAAGGTACGATTTGGGTAAACTATGTATCTGTTTTGGGCCTTGGTTTTTTTTCACTTACAAATAAGAGCTGAACCAAAGATGATCTGTAAAGGTAGCTTGGAAATCAGAATTTGTCATCATCCAATGAGGTTAAAAATAGTTGTATACACATACATACATATTTGTGTGTGTGTGTATATATATACACACACACATATACAGGCACACATTCCCTACATGCACATACATAGTTCAGTATCACCCTGAATATTCAAGTTACTTCTAAAGAAAACTTCCCATTTTAATACTATTTCTTTCTTGCTTGCTTTTTAAGAGGGGAAGAAGGGGAGAGAGGGAGAAAGGGAATCTTAAGCAGGCTCCATACTGAGCAAGAAGTCTGACAGAGGGCTAGATCTCATGATCCTGAGAGTGTGACCTGAGCTGAAGAGTCGGACGCTCAACCCACTGAGCCACCCAGGAACCCCAATACTATTTTCTTAATAAGATTCTTTGCTATAAGCATTATAAAAGAAATCAGCAGCTCACTGTTTTAAAATATAATGTGTTAATAGAAAATGTGGGTATAGTAAGGCTGGTAGATGAGAAGAATGCCTTGAAAAGACGGTTGTTCAATTCCCAAGAGGAGGGGGCAAGCTATGCCACAGGGGGGCCACATAGGGAAACACCAGAATTAGTTAGAAGGCAGGGGGTGGGGGAACTGTGGACAAGAACCTTAACTGCGATTCCCACTGGAAGGACAAGATAAGATAGGGGAAAACAGGTTTAGGATTGGCTAGTTTGAATAATTTCAGAGGGCCCTGGGGCACTGAGGCTGTCCCTGGTGGTCTGGGCAGGTAGGGGGTAGCCTGAAATGTGAGAGCCGAAAAAGGATAGATCGGGGATTGGTTGGTTTGTATTTGAAAAGCACATACAAGGGGCAGCTGTTTACTATCTCTATGAAATGATTAATCCTGGAAGGGGCAGTCCTTTCCAGAGGCAGCAAGGCCCCAGATGTCAAAACATGAGAATACAGAAAATAAAACCACAGTTAACATATCCAATTAAGCTGGGTAACAGAGAAGTCTCATTTCTTCTGGGTATTTATTGAACACTCATATATACTAGCACTGTACTATATGCTACAGATATAAAAATGACCTTGTAATAGAAAATGAGACCGCAAAATGCTAAATATACACACTATTGGGACACCTGGGTGGCTCAGTTGGTTAAGCAGCTGCCTTCCGCTCAGGTCATGATCCCAGCGTCCTGGGATCGAGTCCCACATCGGGCTCCTTGCTCGTCAGGGAGCCTGCTTCTCCCTCTGCCTCTCTGCCTGCCACTCTGTCTGCCTGTGCTCCCTCTCTCTCTCTCTC
>PISX010021820.1:0-32744 GCA_004024625.1 Mellivora capensis
GTTTTTACTTACCATGTTGACATAAATTAAAATAATGTTCATTTTTGTGAGAATTCAGGCAATCAGCAGTCTTAATTAAGCACTACTGTTGGTTATATAAGTTGATATGACTTTTCTGAAAGGCATTTATAGAATACATAAAAAGTCTTAATAGTCTACTTACTGTTTGACTCAGCAATTCTACTAGATTGTATTATCGGGAAATCTCAGATATAGGCAAAGATTTGGTGGCTGCAACGAAGCTCATAGAATTATTGTATATAGTAAGGAAAATTCAAACATTCTCAATATTCAACAGTTGAGATTTGGTTTTAATAAATTATGGGTCATCTCTTATAAATACATATTAGCATAAGAAATTGGCCAAGAAAGTTACACTCCAAAGAGTTATTATTAGTGATCACTTGGTAGTGGGGATTTTGAGTGTTTTAAACAGCTTTCTTCATCTTTTATACTGTCTTCTGTTTTTTCTACAAAGGCTAATACTGTTTTATAAAGAAAAAATTGCTTTTTATCTAAAAAACCAAAAGATGAGTCTCTTTTAGTGGGGATGATGATGTCTTCAACAACCTTTATAAATACAATTATGAATTTTATATGCTTAGAATAATGATCCCCAGTGTAGGTTGGTGTTTAACACTGAAGCATAATTCTTTTTCAAGCAGTTGTACAAAGGTAAAATTATGGATTTTAAGCATGGCATTCTGACTGAGTTTGAACTAAGACTATTTAAAGAATAATGAGAACTGCCTGACCTTCAGACAATCTTCAACAAATAAATTTCACAGAACTTGGCTTCCAGTAAGAATCCAGATAGAAGTGGCAGACATCAAGGTGAACAAAGGCTCCAGTTTTTGCAATTAGACATCTTAGTTCTTTATCAAATTTTATTTTTTTTTCAGTGTTCCAAAATTCATTGTTTAGGCATCATACCCAGAGCTCCATGCAATACGTGCCCTCCTTAATACACACCACCAGGCTCACCCATCCCCCCACCCTCCTCCCCTCCAAAACCCTCAGTTTGTGTCTCAGAGTCCACAGTTCATCTCCCCCTCCAATTTTCCCCAACTCCCTTCTCCTCTCCATCTCCCCATGTCCTCCGTGTTATTCCTTATGCTCCACAAGTAAGTGAAACCGTATGATAATTGACTCTCTCTGCTTGACTTATTTCCCTCAGCATAATCTCCTCCTGTCCCATCCGTGTTGATACAAAAGTTGGGTATTCATCCTTTCTGATGGAGGCATAATACTCCATAGTGTATATGGACCACATCTTCTTTATCCATTGATTCGTTGAAGGGTATCTTGGTTCTTTCCACAGTTTGGCAACTGTGGCCATTGCTGCTATGAACATTGGGGTACAGATGACCCTTCTGTTCACTACCTCTGTATCTTTGGGGTAAATACGCAGTAGTACAATTGCAGGGTCATAGGGAAGCTCCATTGTTAGTTTCTTAAGGAATCTCCACACTGTTTTTCAAAGTGGCTGCACCAGCTCGCATTCCCACCAACAGTGTAAGAGGGTTCCCCTTTCTCCACATCCTCTCCAACACACGTTGTTTACTGTCTTGTTAATTTTGGCCATTCTAACTGGTGGAAGGTGGTATCTCAATGTGGTTTTGATTTGAATTTCTCCGATGGCTAGTGATGATGAACATTTTTTCATGTGTCTGTTATAGGCATTTGTATGTCTTCTTTGGAGAAGTGTCTGTTCATATCTCCAAAGGCAAAGGAAACAAAAATGAAAATGAACTTTTGGGACTGCACCAAGATCAAAAGCTTCTGCACAGCAAAGGAGACAGTCAACAAAACAAAGAGGCAACCCACAGAATGGGAGAAGGTATTTACAAATGACAGTACAGACAAAGGGCTGATACCAAGATCTATAAAGAACACCTCAAACTCAACACACACAAAGCAGATAATCGCATCAAAAAATAGACATCTAGGGGCACCTGGGTGGCCCAGTGGGTTGAGCCTCTGCCTTCGGCTCAGGTCATGATCTCAGAGTCCTGGGATCAAGCCCCACATTGGTCTCTCTGCTTCATGGGAGCCTGCTTCCCCCTCTCTCTCTGCCTGCCTCTCTGCCTACTTGTGATCTCTGTCTGTCAAATAAATAAATAAAATCTTTTTAAAATTTTTGAAAAATAGACATCTTGGTTCTTCTTCCCGTTTGGCCTCAGTTACTAGGACATTTCTAGAAAGGCATTTAAACTCTCTAAACCTGTTTTCTCATCTAAAATACAGTGTAATATTAGTTCTCCCATAGGATTGCTGTAAGAATTAAGTGTGATAATTCATTAAGAACCTACCATAGGACTCAGCTGCTGGGGTAAAACATGATAAATAATAAAATTGTGTTTTATAAATAAAAATTGTGTTTTCTGTGAAGGAAAACTTATGAGTTTAAGTACAGGTATTTCCCATTTCTGTCTGAAGCAGATGAGATGATTTTCATTATTGTTTTTAGCTCACATATAAAATAAAACTTCTAAACCAAACTAATTTTTGAATAGATGGTCATTCTGCCTTCATAAAAAAGGAGATTAAGCCCAGGAAATAGTTCTAGACTACTTTTTAAACTCAGTTTTGTTCCTAAGTCGGTATTTATAGTTTCATAATTTAGTATATACAGCTAAAGGAACAATCATATCTGCATAGGGTTACACATATTTCATATATTAGGGTATTTTGACTAGATGGGTAATAGCTTTTGATAGAAATTCCTTCTAGATTGTGAACTTTAAAAAATGAAAGAATCATACATAAAACTAATAATTTGAATGTTAACAGCAATAATAAAAAGCTCCCAAATCTAGGGGTTAGTAAATTGCCAGTAACCTTAACCAATTATCTTTGTAGCTGCTGCAAGACTGTCTTTTGCTTCTGGAACATAATTTTCAGGCTTGCATAAATTTTCCTGGTAATACTATATTTCATTTAATTGCAGGAATTATGTACTAAATGGCAATAAGCCTTACTTCCTAAAATTTGTAAATGAACAAGCTGGTAAGAAGTTTGTGGGCTGAAAAACTTTTGGAAAATGTTGCCCCAGTGGACCCTTTTTCGGAAATATATTTTAGAAGTCTTAACAGCACCAAGTGACCCGAATGAGTTAGGATCCCTCCCCCCAAGCCTCTAAATTAATATCAGGAAGCAGTTTAGGCACGAAGGAGAATTCAGCTCAGTGGGTTAGGGAGATGAATAATTGAAGAGGGCGACGGGCCGTACTAAGTGATTACCTTCTTGTCCGTTCCTAAACAGGAAGCCTTTATGGAGATGCGCTTCGGGCAGCTGCCCTTGGCCACTTGGCCCACACATGCTTCATCCCCAGCATTGTCAGGCCGCTAAAAGCATACTCAGTGCATTGTAGCAGCCAGAAACAGTTGACGCGTCCCCTGAATACCCACTCTAAGTCCCTCGGGAACGCACCATAAACACCGGAAGGCATTTGGTTTATGGTTGTCTTTCTGAGGCAACGAACACATGATCGTCCCCATAAAATTCAGTAAAAGTTAATGTATCACTAGGGGGGAAAAACGGGTTTTTGCTGTTTTAATGCTCAAATTTACATTGGGATTATTGGCATTATTTTCAAATTGAGTTAAAATCTTACATGAGCCGTAGTGGAACCGGAGCTGCAATGACCGGTTTACTTGACGCCGATCGGTGAGACGGCGCGTCCCGAGAGGTAGCCGCGGCTCACGGTGAAGGAGTGGCACAGGAGTCCAAGAGGGAACTTCAACTTCCACCACCAGAGCAGTATTCCAAGCTTCTCTGTTCCCATATGGGTGATACTTGCTTGTATACACGTGAGCTGCTTTGATTGGCCCTGACAAGAGGCGGCCGGAGAGGTGGTTGAGAAGACGCGCCGTGGACGCGCCCGGGGGCCCCGCCGGCTGAGCCTGACCCTCGGTTTCAGCTCAGGTCGGCATCCCAGCGCCTCCCTCCTGGCAGCTTGGGATCCAACCCCACGTCCACCCTGGCTGGGCGCCGCCTGCACGGCCCAGTCTGTCCCAGTCTCTCCCCCCCTCCCTCCCCGTCTGCACCTCCTCCTGCGCACGCCGGGGGGGGGGGGTCTCAATCTCTGTTTCTAAAGTTAAAAAAAAGGGGGGGGGACAACAGGCTGTGGAGACAGACGTGTGGCTAGATTCTGGCTCCTGGGGCCCGTGGTTCAGCCTTTCTAAGCCCCACTTTCCTCATCTGTAAAACGGCAAGAGAACCGTAGTGGAACCAAGGTCGCAGAGGCCGGGGCTGAAGGGCACAGCGTGTGCCGGGGCCTGCGCGGTGGCGCCCGCCGTCGCCCGGGCTGCCTTCGTCTCCTCCGCTCACCTGCTCACGCCTGCGGGCGGTTTCGCGCCTTCCCGCACCTGCACAACCGTCCTATGAGCATTCAGCGTCGATTGGCTTCTTTAAGCCCCTGACTGCAGTGGCTGTCAGTCCGGAACCAGCTCAGGGATGCTGGCTGAGCAGTATAAAACACGAGATTTTGGAAAAAGAGATATTTTCATAGGCATGAACTGTGAAATGCTGGATATTTTCTTAAGGTGCATGGGCATGTTTTAATAAAGGCAGCAGATGAGACGAATTTGCAACCGCCGAGTTCCATACATTCTTGATTCTGCTTGATAATTTGTCTTTGGCAAGTGTGTATTTTTTTTCACAGTAGTTATTCCCAGCTGCATATGTGTGCTGCAGAAAGAAAGAGCATATGGACTCTATACTGTGTATATATACATATAGAGACATTCTGGCACACGGTGTGTGGATTCACAAGCATATACATGCACACACTCACATTATCAGTCTATGTGTGTCTATATATGTACAGAGAGACAAATATATGTACAGATATATATCCTTCTGCTCTTTTCATTGTGTTCCGCACGTCAGAGGCAGGAAGAGTTCTGCTCCCCTCCCTGTTCCCCACCCCCCACAAGCTGGAGGGCCAGAAGGTGGGGCGGTACCTCAGGATAATGGCAGCAGAAGGCAAAGGGAGCAGACAGCTGGCAAGCTCTGCCCCAATATGCTTCCCTGAAAGAGGCGAGGAAGTTTCAGAAGATGCAATGCCTGAATGGCTCACTTTGCAGAAAAACAGAAGCAGCAAAGGTAAAATTCCTTAGAATGCCCTCCATTTCAATGGGTCTAGAACTGACCATCTTCTTTTCACCACTTGGTAAACTTCCCCTAAAACATGAGTTTATGAACACTTCATCTTTGAAAATATTCTAGAAAGAAATGTCAACTTTTTTTTTTTTCTTGTGAGAGGTATTTTCATAAGCTTAAAAAGACTGTCATTGCCAGGTGTCTCCCTGGAATTTTCTAGAACAAAAGTGTATAGTGAAGCCTGTGTACACTGGGAATGTAAGAAATTCTGGATAGCAGATCTCCTGTCATAAGCATTTCACTATTTTGAATGAAACATTTTCAAAGCTAATTTAAAATGCCTCCTTGCCATCTTAAGCAGATTATTCTAATTTCACACTTTCTTGATGATTCAGGGTCATCATTATGAACAATAATTAAAACATAGTGTTCTTAGGGGCCATTGAGATATGTAGGCTTATTGCCCTATTATTAAAGTTTTTCTTTTTCTTTTTTTGCTTTGGGCCATTATTTCTTTCAAGATCTATTTTGTAACTCTAAATCAATTGTCCACTTGAATTATGTAGCCTAGTTTTTTAGGACATTATAAAAATAGGAAATAATCACCAGGTGAGGGCTCAAGGCTTCCCTTCCTATAAAGGCCTTGAAATGTACAACATGATAGAAGGTTTTTTGTGCTTGCCTCCTGGGTTATAAGAGGTAAAGTGGATTATAGGCTGAATTCTGGGTAGATAAGGAATCTCTGTCTTTCTTGAATATTATCAATTTGTATGGTGCCTTGTAATGTTTGATTTTGTCCAAAAATCTCAATCTTATCTTCACAATTAATTGTAAACTTTTGGGGACAGAGACCATATTTTATACTATTTTCTTTATTCTTCATTATGCTATATATAGTCCTCTACATGTAGGGTACATAGTCACTCACTTACCCATTGATTCTGGGAAGTTAGAAAAAAGCATACTGGTCAATTATTATCACACACTTACAGCGGTATTGGATGGGGCTATCAAGTTAACAAATTAATTTCAGCAAGTGCCAAAAGCACAGGGAGACAACTGGATAGTTGCCCCTTGAACAACACAGAGTTTGGAATATTAACCGCTCACACAGTTGAAAATCTGTGTATAACTTCTGACTCTTCAAAAACTTAACTACTAATAACCTACTGTTGACTGGAAGCTTTGCTGATAACATAAAGCAGTCTATTAACACATAATTTATATGTTATATATATCCTATACTGTAATCCAATAATAAGGTAAGCTAGAAGAAATGCTGTAAGAAAATCATAAGAAAGAAAAAATACATTTATCTGTTCTGTATTTATTGGAAAAAAATCCACATGTAAGTGTATCCACAAAGTTCAAACCCATGTTGTTCAAGGGTCCACTGTATTTGTGGGACAGATAGGAGTAGGAGTGAAGTAAGAGCTTGGAGTTCAGTTAGTCAACTACAAGCTGAAATTATTAACAGGCAAGTAGGAATAGGTCAGAAAATTTAGATGGTAAAATTGACTCGTAGCTGTGATTTGTGGCAAGATTTAGCTTTCTTTGGTACACTAATGATCTTTGCCAATCTAATGATTTGGGAGTATAATTTGGTCTGACTTCCATTTTGAAATTATTTATAAATTCAGATTTGCAAAGCCCTTTTTCCTGCGGTGAATATTTGAAGTTTCATCAGCATAATCTATCCCATTCTATGGATACTATGGTAAGGAAAGCAAGACTTGGGGTTAGATTTTATATGGCTTTATTTTATGGACCAGAATTTCATAAGATAAAAACACAGTTTCACTCGGATTTATTTGCATGTTTTCAACATAGTTGAATACTTTATAGCTTACGTTTATCTGCTTATCTTTCTAAACAAGATCCAGACAAAAATAAAGTACTTATTTTCTATGTCATGTTGGTCTTAAATTAGGTGACAGTCAGTGCATAACTTGTGTCCCTCCTTCTGCACTTGTTTGTGAGATGCTGGCAGTAACTAACCCCACTCTGGCCCAACTGCGGTCTTCCCTAGGCAAGAGCTAACTGCCCACCATTTCTTACCATTGTTCGCCTTCAAAGGAATTTTCACATTCCTTCTTCTCTAGGTGCCTCTCCTTGACTGTGAGAAGGAAGGTAATACTGTTTCATCCACCTCTGTCTCATTGAATGCTCTCGTCACAAGACGCTTTGGCACCCAAACCAGCAAGTGTAAATCTTGTGGCCAGCTTTCAGGGTTTATGTGTAGTTAGGTGAGCCTGGCTTGAGCTCATAATCAGGTGTGTCATCTAGTTTACTGTATCCTCAGTGAAAGCCTGTATCACTTCAGACGCTTTTGGCCTCCAAGTAAAAGAAAGTTCCAACTCCACCTGCTTAGGAAACGACGGCGCTGATCTAGTGAACACGAGTGGCTCAGGGCTATTACCACAGACTCCTGCTGTCTGTTCTCTGCTTCCCTTCGCTCTGCTTCATCCCGAACTTGGTTCCATTCCTGGTTTCAAGCTTACTTGCTTTAGCCATCGGACGAATCATTACATGCTTCTCTGTTCACAAACGACAGGAACAGTAAAAATGTGCTTCTCAAAGTACGGAGCATATATTCTTCTCTTTAGTATGTTCAGGCTGGCCTAGGTCATGTGCCCATTTTTCAACCAATAAAAGCATCAGGCCAAGGCTGGGCTCCTCTTCGTGTAGATGCGCCAGAAAGCTCCCTCTGGAGTAGGAGTGGACAACATGCAAAATCAAGTTCTTTTAGGAGGGAAAGATGGGAGAACATAAGGGTGGCCATTGACAACAGCATCCAGCACAACATACATATTGATGGCATAATTTTAGAGACAGAGCTGTTGATGTTTCTGCTATTTGTGGCTCAGCTCTGTAAAACATGCGGTTTGGCCCTTAAAAAATAGTGATGTGCTGAAGCTGGCTTGTACTCGTTTTTGTGAGCTGACTGTTACATTTTCAGGAATTTTGCAATCTGATTGATAAATCATTGTTAGCTTTAAATCAACCACAGTGGGATTATGTATAGTCTCTGATTCATAGGATTATTGAGTGAGGGTTAAACGAAACCATACATGTAAATTAGAGCAATACCTGGCAAAGAGGAAATATTACACACTAAAAATACATTTAAAAAATCAAAGACTTTGATAAACAATAAGTGTTATCCATTTGTAGTCATCAAAGGGAAATACACATGAACCACATGCTCTTAACTGCCCTGCTTTACTATTTCTTTGTATTTATTTATACATACAAAACACCTATTAACTCAACTATTTTCACTTTCTAAGTTATGTCCAATCCTCTGGGGAGCAGAGTAAGAGCTAAATGAACAAATAATTGTACATTATAGAAAAGTTGGGAAATATGAATCAGAATAACAAAGGGAAAAATCACCCAGAATCCTATTACCTAGCACATTCATTAATTCTATTTTAGTTTACTTATTTCTAATATTTTTTTCCTGAATATTTTATATTTGAGATGATAGTGTATCTCCCTTATTCATTTAACATTACCTTTTAAGTGTGTGGCCTAGAATTTTTCCTATAATACTTGAAGAACTCAATGATATTTGGAAGTTTTGGAGGGGGGATATAGTTTATTTTTTAAATAATATCAATTAGCAAAAGTTCTACTTAGTAAATTCATCAAATAACTGAAATGGGATTGTACATTCTTGATGTCTGTGTAGAGGATTCAGTGACTTTTCGATGCCTCAGGCTGAAGTTCTTTTAAATGTATCTTAGACAATAACTATGATATTTTCTAGCATTATCCTCCTAAATGACATCACCAATCGTTGAAAGCATACTACTGTTAACTGGAAGCAAAACAGGAGAAAATCTGTGTCTATTATTACTTACCTTTTGATACCTTCTTGTATTTCTTACCAGACCTTAACTTCATGTGTCTCCTACTCACCTAAGGCTTGGTTGATGCCTGGAGAAATAGATGATGTGCCCCACCAGCAGTGATGGAACAGAATGGCTTCAAAACAAGGCTTCTATTAAAATGTATTCTGTTTTCCTTGCAAATATGTGGGTTTTTTCCTCTAAACATATGCATATCTGAAATTCAAATTGAGTACTCCTTACCTCTTGCTCTCCTCTGTACCTCTAATGAGGTGGAAAAATGTACATTAATGATGGAAAGTTATTTAGTGCTGAACAGAGTTAATTGCTTCTAATCACTGCTTACATCCATCTGGTTTTATGGTAGACAACAAACCTCTTCATTGGGCTTGCACATTAGACATATTGTAAATCACAGAGATGCACTGGCATCTTGCATATTGTGCTTCTATTAGTGAGGCTGCATTTTCATATAGCCCCAATGGCAGGCATTGGGATGCTGACCAACTCATCCATGTTCTGGTAGAACTGCAGGGAGCCCTGCTGAACTGGCCACCCCAGGCTCACTTGGAAAGCGATAGAAAGCTAATGCCTGTCAAACTACTGATGGGGTGCCGGGGACTGGAGAGCCTGGTGCCTTTGCCGTAAAATTGGAGTTGATGTGATAATATTGGTAATGGCCTATTTTTTTCCCCAAAAGCATGGGGTTGAAGACATCGTCTACCACAAGTTGGCACGATAAACAGGGAAAATATTGTATAAACAAAGAATCAAGGTTTAAAACTAAGCTAGATACAATCTTTTATCTTGTGTCTAATGCTAATAGCTTCTTAAACTTTGAAGAACTTAAACAGTATTTCATTAGAACTTTGGGATCATCAAAGGAAATCTATAAGCACAAGAATTATGATAAGGAATAGCTTTATTATAGCATAATAATATTTAGGCTAGATCTAATTTAGGATGTTATTAGGACAATGATGCCATTGGCTAATATCTATTGATACTAAGAGATTTAGGAAATCATGGGAAATGTGACCTGCAAATTTGTGACAATCTAGGAAATTTGTTAGGATATTATAATTAGTATAATGTTCTATACTGTAGGTGATTTTATCAGTTAAATGAGGAATAGTGTCCAAATCTTAAAAAAGAAAAGGAAGGAAGAAAAAATAGGAGAGGAAAAAGGGATATTTCCAAGAATCTGGTATCACTTTTGCTTTCTTTGCACCTGTCTAATTCCTTCCTGTAAAAGGTGAGTGACTTTAGAAAGTGGTAACTAAGTCATAAAAGGCACAGAATTTAAAACTGAGTAGTAATTTAAGTATTATCTAGTAATATATGCTCTCCTCATTTTATAAATGATAAAACTGAGGCCCAGAAAGACTAAGGGACTTGTCACAGGCAGGTCAAAGAGTCGTTTGCAAGGGAGCCTCGGGGTCCGAGAACAGATCAATGTCACACATCTTCTCTCCGACACCCGTGGACTTTGTAATCCAGATTACCGGTGACACACAAACACAGAGTGCTCCCTACCTCCGCGCTCCCTATTTTTGTGTTCTCTTTTTATGAAAGAAACAGAAATGACAAGCTCTTATCAGCTTTTTTGTTGAAGAAACAACTTACACGATATAGTGTATAGTAACTACCTATTGAGCTCAGTTTCTATACATAAAACTCTAAAGTCCTGAAGAGCTCTCTGAGTCACGACAGAATGACTGTATAGATTGGGGGTAATAATTAAGTCTAATTTAAATATTAATAAAACCAAGTTTTATTAAAATTGGTGTTCCATGTGTGTCAAACATGGTAACTGTTGTTCCAAACACCTCCTTATCTTTCAGGGGTTTATAAGAAGAATTTCACCATACTTCAATCTTTTGGAATAATTATCCCAAACTTACTCCTAGTATTTTCTAATATTTTAATGCTTAGACTAGATTGGATTTCTATATCTTCCATGCTTCCTCTGTTACTTTTACAACTGAGCTGAAACTGAATAAATTCGACCTGACTTAAAATTGCTTTGGGAAGATTTTCAGCACAACTACAATTTTGGTCTCAAGATTTTGCTTAGATTCTCCAAGGGTTAGGGGCACTATGTGTTCAATGCATGTCAGCTTAATGATGCTTTTCCTTTTATTCTAGAATACCTATGCAGAATTTTTGCATTCCAGTGAAATATGTACAAACTTTGTTCTTCCCTCTCTTTTTGGGAGAGAGAGAGAGAGAGAGAGAGAGAGAGAGAGTGTGTGTGTGTGTGCATGATAAGTAACATATATATAGAATTAAGTTACTAATGAACATATTTAAAAATGAATTATGCCCTCTTTTTTAGTCTCTACATTGATATTTCAGTATATTTTAGCTGTAACTCATCACCCCACTAATGATTTGATTTGGTTTTATGATTGAAACGAGATTTTAAAAACTCTGTTTTGGCAGTATCTTTCCCCTCCTTCCACATCTTTAGCATTCAACACGAGTGGAAGGCCAATATGGGCTTGGTTGATTGGAGGAGGGTTAAATGAAGAGTAGCCATTATTTCCATTGCTTTAATTACGCCATCCTCACGCCATGATGGACCTTGCTCCATTTCCCTCCGGTAGACCTGACAGACTATAACTGACCTAATTGATACCAGATGACAGCTCAAATAAGGCCTAATAAAGAAGTAATCACACTAATCTAATGAGCAAGCTGTTATGATATTGGCTTATAGGAAGCTGTTTTTTAATTCGTCCATTTTCTTTTATTCTCCATAACCACTACTCACCGTCTCCTTTTCTGTTGCAACACAATCAGAGCCCTGCAATGGACCTGGTGGGGATGGCGGCTCCAGTTCTGTTCTTTGCTCTATTAGATGTGTATATCCAAGCATACTGAGAAGTTGGGAGACGAGTACAAAGGTTATTGTACCCACCATTCATCTTCAATAACTGTAATTATTATTTTTGCCGTGTCTGCTTCATCTGTATGTGTATGTATATATGATATGATACATATTTTCTGAATCACTTGAAAATAAGCTCCATGCACTATAACATTCTGTCTCTAAATATTTCAGCATATATTCCTAAAAAATAAGGCATTCCCCTCCATATGCACAATATCATTAGCAAATTAACAATAATATCTTATATTCATATTTTTTCATTTGTCCTCAAATACTTTTTCTTAAAAAGCCATTTTGCTTTCAAACTATATATAATCAAACTTCTATTAATTTTTGAACATTTCCTTAACTTCTGACATAATAAAATGTCTTAGGCTCACCTTGTACTTTCCTTGTCCTAGATCTGAAACCAGCCACTGTTTCAAGGAGTCCAGGATCAAGATCTGGACTATTACACTCATCGCTATAGGAACATTATTAATTCTGTAACTTTTCATTGGAATAGCTAGTGTGTGTATGTGTGTACACGTGTGTGTGTGGGGGGGGTGCTATGTGTTAAATTCCAATTAATATTTCCATTTCTATTTTAATATTATAATATTTCTTAACTCTCTGAACCATTATATAAATAGTTATACAGAAGGTGTTGGTACCCAATAGCATTAACATTTATTCACTTTTTTGTATAATCATAAAAAAGTCTCTAAATTATGATACCAATATTACATCTAAATCAAGTTAAAGATTTCTTTTTTTTAATAATTTTTTTAATTTTTTATAAACATATAAAATATTTTTATCCCCAGGGGTACATGTCTGTGAGTCGCCAGGTTTACACACTTCACAGCACTAACCATTCAAGTTAAAGATTTCTTTGTGAGTAGCTGTTTTTTGTTTTTTTAGACTCACTCAACAGATATACCCAAATTATTGTACTCAAAGGTCACGTGGAATAATATTTTCCCATGTGATTAGGTTATTCATTTGAGTATGTGAACAGTTGCTTCCAATTGTGGGGTTTGTTTTTATTTAAATTTATGTTTTGATTATATAAAATTTATGTGGCTTAGAAGTCAGTACACAAAATAATACCCATGGAATTGTTGCTTCTATTCTTGTATGTCTTACTGTGTTTCTCCCAACTCTACCCCATATAGATCACAATTTTCATTTCTGTTTTGTCCTTTTTGTGTTTTATTTTGTAGAAATAAGTAGACCGTTGACCCGAGGGCGTCAGTTCTGCACTTTGCAGTTGCCCGTGCACGTATGAGAGGCTCCACATCTGGAAGTCTAGGCGCCCACAGGGCGGGCGTCTAGAAGGGTCAGGCGCAGGTGTGAGGTGAGAAGCAGAGCATGGCCAGGAGGCGAGCACGGAAGGTTGTGGCCCCAGGTGGCACAAGGCCTGCGGTGCCACTGCCGTAGATCCAGCTCTGTCCATGCCAGTGTTGTTTTGTCAAGAGGTGAGTCACAAAATGCGACCCACCGCCAACCGCAGGAATCTTCAGTGCACACGTCATAAGCTCTTTTTCTGTTTGTTTGTGTCACTGGAATCCCTTTAGTTTTATTCACACAAAGGTCTGAAGATCTTTAGATTTGAAGATCTCTTTCTAATGAGTACAATGTTTCAAATCTAATTATTATTGCTATTATTTGATTCTTTTCCCTATTTCTTTTCACTTGAGAAGCTACACTGATATACTTTGATAAGTATAAGACCTCAATAATCATTTTTGATATTTCTCTACTTTAACTTTTGAAGAAAGAATACTTATTCCTGACTTATGTTCAACACATGGGGAATATCTCCCAGATTCCTTTTAATTCTATTCTTGAGTAATTTTTATTTATTCTATAAATCAGTACTTTTATGTGTCTTAATTTGCTGTTCTTAATTTTTTTCACTTTTAAAAATATTCCTTTATTACACAAATACTACCTATCATCTGTGTAAATTTTAAAAAGATGTAAAAAGGAAGAAAATTGCTCTCCCTTCATAACCCTGTCCTTCTGAGATATCTGGTATAAACTCTTTATATTTATGCTCCCATATTTTTATCTGCTTATAGAAGCATACACACACACATAAAGGAAATTTATCTGCCTTTAAACACAATGGGATAAGGTTTTATACATCTCCTGATAATTTTTTTCACTTAATAGTAACAATAAATTCTTATATAGACTATTGTATTTAAATAGCTATATGACATTCAGTATTGTGGATATATAATTTTATCAAACATTCTCTTCTGTTGTCCTATCAGGTTACGTCCAGGTTTTGTGATTTTAAATAATTTTACAACAGGCACTCTTATACATATATCCTACATATTCATGGTCTTATTTCTGTCAGGTGGATGCCTAAGATTGAGAGTGCTGGGCCCAGGGATATATACATGTAATGTTTTAATAGATACTCCCAGATTACCTTCTGTTTTGATTTCTGAGATGGCATGTTTCTTAGTTCCCCTGAAAAGAAACCTTGAGATAGAGAATTGGGTACAAGTAGCTTATTTGGGACATGAACCCAGGGAACTGAAGTGAGGGAGATATTGACTCAATCTACTTCATGCCCACTGCCTCTGGGTTGAGTACTGCCCTCTCAGTTCCAGGTATGGCTTCCCATGGTCCAACAAGGATGCATGGCACTTTCACCAAAACTGCATTGAAATTCCTGAGGCCAAGGAACTGTAGCATGGTACATTATAAGTCCTGCTGTAAATGTTGACAGGGGTCTTATAGTATTTCTCCTGTTATTAGATCAATCCAAATAGTTAAGAAAGTGTTACACAATTTCACTACCATTTTATTCAATGACTGTTTCTTGAGGATCCCCTCAGTGCCAGGTATTACATTACCTATCAGGAATACTCAGTTGGGTACAAAACAAGCAGACGTAAAACACAGTCCTTTCCACTTGGAGTTTATAGTTTAGTGGTAAGTAAGTGAACTAAAGAAAAGGGACACAATTCTGCAGAAGTGTAAGACAAAAACTCCCAAGCCTGACTTGAACTGAGAGTTCTGAGAACTATTTGCTGAGAAAGTGCCTTGAGCATACATCCGAAGGGTGAGCAGGCACTCGTCATATGGAAGTGGAGAGTGGAAGTGACAAATGAGTGTTCCAGAAAGAGAGAGAGCACAGTATTTTTGAAGCAACCAGATGGCCAGGGTGGCTAGAATTTTGAGAATGAAATGAAGAATGGAACAAAATAATGCTGGGACCGGGTGACCAAGGTCAACATCAACAGTGATAAGTCACATACCCTTGATATCATATGATGGAAATGGCACTTTACCAACATGGTCTTTCTCTCCAAAACCCACAACCCCATACTAGTCATGAGAAAAATACCAGATAAATCCCAATTGAGAGGTGTTCTACAAAATACCTCAAAACTGTCAAAATCCTCAGAAACATGAAAAGTCCGACCAAACATTATATGGGGACACAGTGACTAAATGTAATATAATGTGATATCCTGGATGGGATCCTGGAACAACAACAACAACAAAGGATATTAAATAAAAATTAAAGGACTCTGAAGTATAGACTTTAGTTAATAATAATGGTATTAGTATTAGTTCCTCAGTTGTAACAAATATACAATATTAATATTAATAATAATGGGGAAACAGCTTGGGGGTATATGAGAACTCTGTACTTGTAATCTTTCTGTAAATATAAAACTACTATAAAAATTTTAAAAGTTTATTTAAAAAATGTTTGGAGAGGTAGTAGTTGGGTATTAGACTGTAGGGCCTCATAGCCATTGAAGGTTTTGGTCTCTTTTCTAAAATACTTGAAGAATTGTGGTCTTTTAAACATATGTACCATGATTAAATTTACTTTATTTAAAACATCACTATGGCTGTGGTGCCAAGCACTGAATGACAAGTGTGGAACAGGAAATCCAGTTTTAAGGCTGTCTTAGCATTCCTGGCAAGTGAGGATGAGAACATGGGTGGGGCAGTGGAGACAACATGAAATGTGCAGAATTGATACCATTTTGTGGCTAAAAATCACAGCATCAGATGGCTAACTTGACACCATCAGAAATAACAGGCTTGAGAGAGAACACGATACACTTAATCTTATGTCTGCCCCTGGGCCGGCTCCCATTTTCTGGTGTAGAGGACCTACCTGGGTTTAATGGAGTAAGCTCGAAAGAGGCCTGGAGTCTTATTTCCTGCTCTTTGGTGTGTAGTAGCTGGCGTTTCCAACTCTACAAGGTTCTCTGTCACTGCGCACTAGTTCATACAGCTTCCGGCATAGGGGGTCTCCCTTCAAAGAGCTGCCTTTAAACAGTTGTCACTTCATGTTTCTCTTAGTGACTTTTTAAAAATGTCAGAGTGCAGTCAACATATACTTACATTCTGGCTCTTTCTGAGTGCTTGCCCTCACGATACAGTTTTTATAAGAAAGGGGTATCTCATCCAAGTTAGGTCAGGTGACAGTTTGACAAAGCATTTTTACTGTGGTATAAAGAGGCTTTCCAGCTCCAAGTCTACACACACGGGGGTGTGTGTATGTATGTGTTGTGACACCGACTTCCTGACTATACTAAGTGAATACCACATGTTTTAAGTTTCTTTCAGCAAAATCCTACTATTAGGGTGCCTATAGTTCAGTTGGTTAAGTGTCCGACTGGTGATGTTGGCTAAGGTCATTATCTCATGGTCATGAGCTCAAGCCTGGCATTTGGCTCCATGCTCAGTAGGGAGTCTTTTGAGATTCTCTCCCTCGGCCTCTCCCTCCACTCGTGTGCTCGCTCTCTTTCAAATAAATAAATCTTAAAAAAGAACCCCCCCCAAACCCCACACTCTACTATTAAGTATCAAAGTTTTTCTTTATTAGGTGTGGGATAAGCTGACTGTAAAGAGTGACCAAAAACTATGATGGTTGACAAAATTAGCAAGACAGGAAACAACGTGTGTTGGAGAGGATGTGGAGAAAGGGGAACCCTCTTACACTGTTGGTGGGTATGCAAGTTGGTGCAGCCACTCTGGAGAACAGTGTGGAGGTTCCTCAAGAAGTTAAAAATAGAGCTTCCCTATGACCCTGCAACTGCACTACTGGGTATTTACCCCAAAGATACAGATGTGGTGAAAAGAAGGGCCATCTGTACCCCAATGTTTATAGCAGCAATGGCCATGGTCACCAAACTGTGGAAAGAACCAAGAGGCCCTTCAACAGACGAATGGATAAGGAAGATGTGGTCCATATACACTATGGAGTATTATGCCTCCATCAGAAAGGATGAATACCCAACTTTTGCAGCAACATGGACAGGACTGGAAGAGATTATGCTGAGTGAAATAAGTCAAGCAGAGAGAGTCAATTATCATATGGTTTCACTTATTTGTGGAGCATAATAAATAACACGGAGGACATGGGGAGATGGAGAGGAGAAGGGAGTTGAGGGAAATTGGAAGGGGAGGTGAACCATGAGAGACTATGGACTCTGAAAAACAACCTGAGGGTTTTGAAGGGGCGGGGGGTGTGAGATTGGGGGAGCCAGGTGGTGCTGTATTATGGAGGGTATGCATTGCATGGAGCACTGGGTGTGGTGCAAAAACTATGAATTCTGTTACGCTGAAAAGAAATTAAAAAAAAAACAACCAAAGCACATAACAACAACAACAACAAAAAACTATGATGGTTGAAACAAGATGAAGTGAATTTCTTTGTACAAATTGTCTGGGAAAACGGGTAATCAGGATGAATAAGCAGCTCTGCTCTGTGCATCAGTCATGGACCCAGGGTCTGTACTGCAGCCCCATTGCTCCTTCAGGGGCTATCTCAGCTCTTCACCAATTTTTCATTCACAGAAGGAGAAAGAATGGGAGTAGAGGTCAGAGTTTCCTTTTAAGAAAGTGACATGAAAGTTGCACATATCTCTTTTGCTTGACCTAGGCACAGACTAGCTGTAATGGAGGTTTCCGTGGCCATGTGCCCAGCTTAAATATGAAATCTACTGAAGAAATAAAGAATGGATTTTGGGAGCCAACCATCAGCCAAAGGAGACAGAGAAGGACAAGAAGCTTATGAAGAGAGTGAATATCACAGAAACCAAAGGTAGAGAATGTTGTGTGAAAAATGAGATGTTGGGTACTGGCTAGAACTCATTTGAAAAGACCTGAGTATTATCAGCTGCAGATGGCAACCTGTATTTCACTGGTGACTTCAGACAGCGCTGGTTCTTTTTTCATTTTCCTTTCCTTTCTTTTCCTTTCCCTTTCTTTTCCCCTTCCCTTCCTATTTCTCTCTTTCTCTCTTCCTTTCTTTCTTTCTTAGAACAGGGAAGGGAGAGAGAGAATGTGAGTCTTAAGCAGACTCCACACTGAGTGTGGAGCCTGGTGCAGAGCTTGATCTTAATGACCCTGAGATCACAGCCTGAGCAGAAATCAAGAATTGGACACTTAAATGACTGAGCCACCTAGGCACCCTGAAAGCATTGTTTCAATGAAGTGATAAGGGTTAGACTTAGGATAGAGTGGGAAGAAAATATAAGTAATCTTTTAATGAGAGAAAAAATATAGGTGGAGAGGGGCTATTTCTGTATTTTCAATAGGAGAGATTTGAGAATGTTTTGATGTTGATGGGAAGGATTGAACAAGAACAAGCACACAGAAGTCAATTTCAGAATTGCTCTGGTATTTGACATAAATTAGTTTGAGAGTGTGAGTGGATCTCTTAAGAAACAATTTGAGATCAAACTAACAAGTTGGGTGTGGAATTTTACTTAAGTGAGATAGATACTGTGCCATGGGTAGGACTGGACATAGACTCATTGATTACTTAGAAAGAGCATCACCAGTTCCCTCAATTCTTTTATAACAAGGTTTCTCTTTGGTTACACTCATACAGGTGACAAGTCCAACTTGTCAGTGCCCCTCCTAAAGTGTGTATCCCGAGGTGGAAGCCATTTTTCCGGTGAGAGTGGAATGCCATGGACTGTCTTTCCCTTGAATAGGTTACTATGTTTCAAATAACACAGCCGTATTTTCCTTTGGCAACAATGTTACACCACTAAATCACTTTGAGCTAGTTGTCCGCAAAAACTCCATCTTCTGTCTTATATTAACTGCTGGTTAAGTTGCTTCTACTAAGCATTTGATCAATTGATTTATGAAAATATGTAGACACTTCTATTTGTTTTAAGTAAATTTCTGCCAGTTTATTTTAGTCCATAGTTTGAACTCCCTCGGTATTTAGGGAACTTCATTGTATCTACACTAGCCATCTTTCCCCTTTGGGAGCTTATTGTAAAGTCAACGAAAGACTCTAAGCATGAGATAAAATATCTCTTAGCAATGACAATAAGAATAATAACTTTCATTTACTGGGAGTCCATTGTCTACTGCCTATTGAAGAGAGCAATGTGATGAAGTACGCATATATCTTCTCATTTAATTTTTATGCAAACCTATAAAATTGACTGTTGTTTGTTTGTTTTCTGGCCTGAGGATTGTATTAATTTCCTAAAATAAAATATTTTGGGGAAATATTAGTAATTTTTGACAGGATTTTCCCATACTAATACTAGTACTACTACCATAGCCACCATACAACTTCCACCACTAAAGACTTTTTAAAATTATTTCATTATTTAAGTATTTTTGATTATTTAATTATTTTAACTGATTTTGATTAATTATTTTATTTTGCTATGATATATATATATATATATATATATAAATTTACTCTTTTGGTGTAAGTTTTATTCATTTTGACATGATTGTACAGTCTCAGGTGTACAATTTAGTGGCTCAACACTTACATATCATACTTGGTGCTCATCGTAAGTACCCTCCTCCAGCCCCGTCACCTATTTAACCTACTCTCCCACCCACCTCTTCCCCAGGAACCAGTGATCTTTATCTATAGTTAAGAGTCTGTTTCTTGGCTTGCCTCTCTTTTTTCCCCCGTGTTTATCAGTTTGTTTCTTAAATTCCACATATGAGGGAAATCGTACAATATTGTCTTTCTCTGACTGATTTATGTCACTCAGCATCATACACTCTAGCTCCAACCACATCATTGAAAATGACAAGATTTCATTTTTTTAAAAGATTTTATTTATTTGACACAGAGACACAGCAAGGGAGCACAAATAGGGCGAGTGGGAGAAGCAGGCTTCCTGCTGAGTAGGGAGACTGGTGTGTGGCTGGATCCCAGAAGCCTGGGATCATGACCTGGGCTGAAGGCAGATGCTTAATGACTGAGCCACCCAGGTGCCCTGCAAGATTTCATTCTTTTTATGGCTGAGTAATATTTCATTGTTTTATATACCACATCTTCTTTATTCATTGACCAGTCAATGGACTTTTCATTATTTGGCTATTGTAGCTGTTATGAGCTTGTACAGTCATGTGGCCACCATCACAATCAGGTTTTAACAAATTTTTTTCATCCACTTATAGTTATTCCCTTCCCCGTCTCCAACCCCTGCCCTATCATTTTGCCTTTACCAGAATGGATTATATATTGAGTGCTATAATATGTAAACTTTTGAGTCTGGATTCTTGTACTTAGAATACATTGAAATTTATTCATGTTATTGTGTGTATCATTAGTTCATTCCATTTTATTGCTGAATAGTACTTCATTGCATAGATGTACCCAGGTTGTTTTCCCCACTCACCATTCAGAGGATATTGGGGTTGTATTCAGGTTTTGAGCAATTATGAATGAAGTTGCTATGAGTACTCATGTATAAGTTTTTGTGGGAACATAAGTTTCCATTTCTCTAGGGTAAATAGGAATGGGATTAGGCGTTACATGGTAAGTATATGTTTGATTAACCAAATAAGAAACTACCAAACTGTTTTCCAAAGTGGCTGCACCATTCTCCAGGCTCACCAACAAGGTCTGAGAGTTCAAGTTACTTTACGTCCTCATCAGCGTGCAGTATTGTTCAGAGTTCAGACCTGCTAGTGCACGTGGAATACTGTCTCATTGTGGTTTCAATTTGCATTTCCCTAATGGCTGATGATTTTGAACATCTTTTTATGTGCTTATCATGTGCTTAATTGCCATCTTTATACAATTTTCAGTGAACTCTCTTCTTAAATCATCTACCCATATTTTGTTTTGGGTGGTAATTTTCTTAGTAAGTTTTGAGACTTCTTTATATCATCTGAATACAAGTCTTTTTTCAGTATATGATTTGCAAACATTTTCTCCTAGTGTTTGGGTTGTCTTTTCCTTCTATTAACAGTGTGTTTCACAGAGCAGATATTTTATTTTTTACAAAATCCAATATATCAGTATTTTCTTATACGGATTGTACTTATATGGATTGTATTTGCCATACTTAAGATCACAATGAGCTTCTCCTGTGTATAGTGTGAAAAATAGATTGATGCACTATAGATAGCCCATTGTTCCGTCTCCATTTGTTTACAAGACTCTCTCCTTGAATTATCTTTACTCTTTATACTAAAAAAATCAATTTAGTATATATGTGTGGATTGATTTTTGAACTATTAGATCTATGTATCCTTTAAAGTAGATACTAAATTATCTGTTAAATGAGGAAATGAAGCTCAAATTGGTTACCTGCCCAGTGTTATCATAAATACACACAAGGGTTAGAATGTTTCAATGAACTAATAAAAATGCTATTCAGTATTAGACCAAAAATTGAACTCTGCTTTCACTCACCATTAGACCTGGCCTTCAGGGCTTAAAAATATCTATCAGTGCACATTTATTAGTAATAAAAATAGCTAACATTTAATATTAATACTTTCCTTCCATGTTTCTGCCATGATCCTGAGTCTTGGGACACATCATCTCATTTAAGCCTCACTAGAACTCTTTGAAGAAGCTATTATTATGATGTTTTGTCACAAGAATTAGGGCATAGATAGATACCATGTAACTGCCTCAACGTTATAGAGCTTGTAAGTAGTAGAGCTGAAATTGAAGTTAGTTCCTTTTGCTGGCTCTTAACCATTAAATCATTTTGTAAAATGAAAATCTATGCAACAAATCAAGATTGTATCTACATTTACTGGTATCTAGCATGTACTTTCTATTATATCTTTGAGATTTTTCAAGAGATTGTATAGAAAAGTGTTCCAGCTTAGGTCTACAGCTTTTTCCTGATCTTTGCTATCTACAGTGCATAAGTACTGTACTAATTGCTTACAAACAATTGTTAAAAATGAGGTTGGCTTTTTTTGAGAAGAAGCTATTAGAGAGACCAGAATAATTGGAGTTTATGACAGGGACTGATGCCCTGACATTAGCATTATTTATAATAAATTTTATGTGGAGAAAAAAAAAAACTTAGAGAGTTTTAGGGTTTCTTATGTGATATATATAATTTCTACCGGGTTTGAATATTAGGGACATGGGATCTGATAATTTTAATAGAGAAATCACTCAAGAACTTTGGGACACACTTGGAGTTGGAAAAATTATTTAATAGTACCAGATCCACAGTTCTACTCTTCCTTCAGGAATTAGATTCCCCTCCCAAATCTTCCCTGACACACAAATTGTAGCAGAGATTCCCATGGTGTACAGCATTCTCTACTTTCTTAGCAATACTTTGCACATTCTAATTCTTTACTTAATTTCGGATTAATATGTATATTCCCTGAAACACTTCATGAGGATAGGATTGCCTGTTTTATCACAGCCTCGCACAATGCACAATGTATAGTAAGTGTTCCAGAAATGATTTCAACAGACTAACTCTGTAGAAAGCAAATGAGGCCACTAGCATAACTGGTTCCTTGGATAATTTTGCAATGGAAACTAATTATTGCATATGGCTTATCACTCTAGAAAAAAAAAGCCTGTTGGTCTGGCATAGTACAAGTTTTATAAGTAAATAAAATTAGCAATGCTCTTTTGGTGAAATAATGGGGGGAAATATTGGGGATGTAGAAGGACTTGTTAATGGAGAAGGTACTAGCACTGAATTTCTTTTTTTTTTGTACAATTCTAAATAGGGTATTCCAGAGAAGTTGTCTTCCCTACTCACAATAGGGGACTTTAAGCACCCCCCCCCCGCCTCATTTAAGAATATTTGTGACTAAATCCCATGTCTGAAGACTATAAACCACAGTTAGTAGGGGAGTTGTCTTTTCCAAAAAGTTTGTTCCTTTTTGAAACTGTGTCAGCTTGTTTCTTGGAAGTTTATGTGCACCCATAAAAGTGATCTCACACTTTTTAGTGGATGAGTCAGGTTGATAACATCAGAACCAATTAATCAATCTTTTATCATTATGAAAAGAGAGACAACCAGATAATGTGCCTCCTAATGAGATGCAGTAGGGAGGTGAAACACATGATTTTTACAATTTATTACTGCCAAAAAATTATTAAACCTAAATCTAATCAAGCTTTTAGATCCATTACCAGTTTCTAGGAAATACAAGGCAAAAAAGAATGTGTTAAGTAACACCGTGGAGATGCATTCAGTAAGATCCTGAATATGAAATGTTTTCTAGGACTAATCACATGTGTAGATGTATGAAATACATATATATGACACATTTGAATAATAAATGGATTTTGAATAATAAATGGTTATTTAGTGACATTAAGAATTTATCACTTATTTTTTCAGATATGTGAATGCTATTGTGATTGTTTTTTCATAGAATTATTGTTTAGAAATGCATTTTGAAGAACTTACGGATGAGGTGATATGATGACTGAAGTTTAAACATGATCCAGTGGGGGTTGGGTATGTTACGGCTAGATGAAACAAGATGAGACAAGTGTTGATAATTATTTAAGCTAGAATAGGGTACATGACATAAATACGGATTCTCTACTTTTGTATACGTTTGAAAATTTCCATAGTAAAAAGTATTTTTTTGTGATCGCACATCTGAAAGTTTCCCTTTAGCTCCAGAAAGTAGCTACTCAGTGTCCCACGGCTCTCCTTGGGTCTACTTGCGATGACACACATAACGCTTTCTCCAAGTGCCCAGCTTTCTTTCTGTGTAAATGTTTACATCAGTCTCCGGAAGTTTATGATGTTTCATCCGCATATCAGAAATGGCTGAATTTCGCTTTTGTGTCGCATGTACCTGGCAAAGTCAGGAAAACAGTCCAGTCCTCCAGCCCCTCAGCGGAGGCCTCTACCGCTGGTCAGCGTACTGCTGAATCGTGAACCCCATGACACATATAAACACCCAAATCCTTCTGGTATAGTCTATGAAATGCGAATCTGTTCTTGAGGATAACATCTGTTAGAGAGATTCTTGCGTGACGTCTGACATCCCCAAGATTCTTTGGACGCTCGACAACTGCCACGGACCGGTAGTGGAGCACAGCCACAGAATACCAACATTGGACTGGTTCCTTCTCTGTTCACTTCGCCATGAGTTAGTTTTTATTTTTCCCAGGGGAGACAGTCACCTGTGCCCCTGAGAGGGAGCATGGGTTCAGGGGCTAGTTCTACTGCTGTAACCATGGCCAGAGCAAGCTCCTTGTCCTCTTTGAGCTTCCTCTGTAAAATGGTGGCAATAAGACCTACGCCACTCAGTCGATAGTGAGGATTAAATGAGATGGGAATATATAAAGTAACCAGAAGAGTGTGCGCCTCGTCTCTAAGCCATCATTACTTGCTCTTAGCCACTATCAGCCAAGAAGCTTCTTTCCTTGTTTGTTTTTAACTTGAATGCTTTAATATCCCCTTGGATGAGTTGGATTCAAGTGTTTCTCTTTCTCTATAGCCTACCTTGAGAAAAAGAAAGTTAACCATCCTTCCATATATATATAGAATGGTGGCAGTGTCTTCAATTAAGGTGACTTTAGAAGATAATTTAAAATAGTTAATATTATTTTTTAAGATGCCTTCTAAATTCTGCCTGATTAATTCAACTAACTAATTCATGTGGTGATATTTTGTAACCAGTTTATCCTGGTGGTGTAGTATTGATTTTGCCTGGCCAGCAGATGTAAACTGGGATAGATATAATCCTTGTTTTTCTTTTGAGAGCTACTCCTTTTCATTTCCTGGTCCAAGTGAAGAGTCAGCAAACCTCTTCTTAAAGGGTCCAATAGTAAATGGTTAGGTTTTGCAGACTATATGGTCTCTGTCGTAATTACTCTGCTCCGCCACTGCAGCATGAAAGCAGATATGGACAACACATGAACAAGCAGGCATTGACTATATTTCAATAAAACTTTATTCACAAAACCAGGTAGCTGGCTTGTGGGCCATAGTTTGCTGACTCCTGGTATATGCAAATGACATTCAGATGAAACTACCTTTCCCCTTTCTTTCTATTTCAAGTCTAGGCATATGAACTGAACTGGCTAATAAGCATATTTTATCCATCTGACTATTGTGATAGGCTCCTGAGGGGCAATGGATTTAAGCTAGGCCAGTGAGATTTAAGACCAGGACTTTTGCTATTACTCTGAAGGGAGATGTATACTCTTTTAATTGGGATAATGTATTCCGGGGTTACTGGTTAGCATCTTGTCACTAGAATGAGGAAATTCACCTGAGGGTAAAGCCAGCAAAGAAGAACACAAACACAGAGCTGAGAAAAAAGCGAGAACCAAGACCTTCTGTGTCAACAAGAGCTAGTCTGTTTCAGGAAAACTTTTCCAGAAAAGAAAAGATCGCAAAACCAATAAATTACTGTTTGTGTTGAGTGACAGTTCTTTAAAATCTTTCCAGGATAAAATTATTTTCAGGTTTATCTTTTGCTATAGAAAGTCAGGGTTTTGATTACAAATGTGTGTGTGTGTGTGTGTGTGTGTGTGTGTGTGTGTGTCTGGAATATGTACATAGGTATCTGTATATATCTGGATTAGACCCGGAATTTTAATTATTTTAGGAAAGTTTTGATCCTATAAAAGGCTATTTCCTTGCCCCATGGCTCACTCCGAAGAAATTCAGTAGCTTTCTGTTCAAGCACATGCCCTGTTGGTCATCATATTTCCTAAAATGGTGTCAACCCTGATTACTCCCAGGATGGATGGTTATCAAGGCATATGGGTCTATATTTAATTGGCCAAGAAAAAGAGCTACAGTCCAGATACTTTCCAGGCAGTATAAATTCAAACTCACTGACACTTTTATTTTGGGTTTAATACAGACAATAGAAAACTGTGAATTTAGTTCACAGTGTTTTGCTTTTGTTGAACTATATCTCAAAGCTTTGCTATTAGTTTACTGAAGGTCATTATTAGAAGTAGCCCCATGGAATTTGTTGCAGTTACTGGATGGATATCATTAAGGATTTACTCTCTATATCAGACAGTATCCTTTTAATGAGAGTCCGTGAGAAAAAAATTCTTTCAAATCTCAGTGGCAGGAATGTCTAATTTTTTTCAAATCAATTGAGTAGGTTTTTTGAATACCATTAATCAACTTTTTCTCTCTGAGCAAGCGACTAAGGAACTCACTGTTCAGTTTATGACTCACCTCTAGTAAAAAAGGCATAGGCTCTTATAGCATATATTTTTGAAAGATAGCTTTCAATCATCCTTTTCCCGCAACCATTATATTTCTTTTTTCTCTATATTCTAAGTTAAATTTATCACATAGCACTGTGACACCGTATGTCAATATCTACATTACATTACATTAGTGCATAGTGAAATGTTCATGGTTACATGAAAGGAGAAAGGAACAAGGAAAGGAGAAGTGGGAGGGCAACAAGGATGACTTCGTACAATCAGCCTAGTTCAGCGTTTTGCCTGAACTACTAGGTATCTTTTCTGAAATAGGAGAAGGAATGAATGTATTCAGAATGTATCGCTTCTAAACATTTCCCAATTCTCAAAGAGACCCCATCTCTTTGGGGACATAAGCCTTGGAGTTGAGAACACCCATAGGATTCACGCTTCTCTGACTCTGGGGTTCTCTTTAGGGCTTTACCAGATGGAAAACTAGCACCTCAGAGCCAGTGAGGTGGTGAGCTAACAGGCTTTATCGACAGATGGAGGACCCCAAGTGTGAATGAAAACAGCTTCAGCTTGAAAAGGAAAAAAAAAATCTGGAGCCAGTCTATGTAAGCAAATACCCGTATCAAACCAATTATCTAAAGGAATTGGCCAATGGCTCCCTCCGTGACTCCACATAGGATACTTACCTGTCCACTATTTTGTTATTGCTTTTGAACAGGCTATACTAGGTTGACAAAGAATGGTGTTTTCCTCTTTTAAATGTGAACCTAATAAAGGGCAAAGAGTTCCCTTTTGTTGTTGGTGGTGACAGGATGATTTTTGACTATTTGGGACAAACAATTCTAGGCTAACAATTAGGTATACTCCTATATTCATGATTTACTGAATGTAAAGAAACAAATGTGTAACTGGGTCAGATAAATGGGTCAGAGTCCCATCATTCAGGAATAGGACTGATGTTAAGAGGTGCTTGTCTCAAGTAAGAAGTCTCCAGGTTGGTCCTTATTCAGCACTTCTAACCACTTAAAGTTTTTCTGTTTCCAGAAATACTAACAGTTATGCAAAGGGGATACTTCCAGTATCCTTAGCTTTATTCTTGTTTTAAAATAATTTTTAAAGAGTAACTTCACAACATATTTTCTTAAGATTTATTTATTTGTCAGAGGGAGAGAGAGAACAGCAGGGGAGTGGCAGGCAGAGGGAGAAGCAGGCTTCCTGCTGACCAGGGAGCCCGATGCAGGACCCAATCACAGGTCCCTGGGATCATGACCTGAGCCAAAGGCAGATGCTTACCCAACTGAGCCACCCAGGTGCCCCAAATTTCACAATGTGTTTGTTATAACTATACAAATCTTACAAAAATGGATCTTTCCTTGGTTAACATTTTGTATTCGTTCTATTCACTGCAAAGGGAAAGCATTGACAAAATCTTACAGGTATTTTAACATTTCCTTACTAAACTCCTATTTGTTTCTCAGGTTACAAAGAAGTCCAGATACAAATACTGCATTCTACTGATCATTTCACATGTCCTTGGGTTTTTAAGTGTCATGAAAATTGAGAAGTATGTATTCTGGGGACTATAGTCTTTGAATGTAAATATACTTAAGATAAACAGCAGGGGCACCTGGGTGGCACAGTCGGTTAAGCACATGACTCTTGGTTTTGGGTTAGATTGTGGTATCAGGGTTGTGAGATCAAGTGGGGTCATCAGGCTCCTCACTCAGTGCAGAGTCTGCTTAAGATTCTCCCTCTCTCTTTGCCCCTCCCCGCCTCTCTAAAGTAAATACACAAATCTTTAAAGAAAAGACAATCATAAATCTCCACCTAACTTTAAAAGGTTCTCAAAAAAAAAATTAAAAAAGAACAAGGGTGTGCCTTGGCTCAGGTGGTAGAGTGTGTGACTCTTGATCTTGGGGTTGTAAATTTGAGCCCTGGATTAGGTGTAAATTACTGAAAAAAATTGAAATCTTAAAAAAATAATAAATAAGCAAGCAAACAAAAGACTCTCTACCAGTTTTAATCATTGGCAAAATGCCTTTTTCTTCCCTCAGGATCAGAAATCTAAATTTCATTTTAAAAACTGATTTTTAAATTCTGAAGAAATTATGCATCAATATGAAGGGTAATACATATTTTAAATATTTAAATTTGAAGAACATTTTATGATTCAATGGAAATTTTAATTGTGTCATTGCTGCCAGTAACCCTAGCAAGCCTTTGGTAAGTCAGAATTCTTTTGTTAAAGCTGAATGAAAGTATTCGAAACTCTACTGAAGTTCCCTGACGATGTTCCCTTCCTGCCGTTGGGAACATAGACTCTAGGAAGCAGAGTTGTAAAGGGCCACACAAACAGAGCCGTGTCTGATGGAGTAGAGGAGCTTAACAGTCATGGGACCTTCTGCCTGAGTGGCAGCACTGCATTGGTCATAACGGTTGATGGTCTACCATCTGTCCGATAAAACAGCTCAGCGTGCTAAGTGTTATTGACAGGAAGATGGGCAAACTGCCTCCTTTTGGGGGCTCTGGCTGACCCTTCCTCAAAGCCTGGCAAACATTCAAAGGTCTCTTTCTTCAATATAAAATACCATCAATCTGCCTGCCTCAGTATTTCCATTTTCTTAGGGTACATGCAACATTCTTTATGAAAGGAATGGCTGTTAGTATATTCCATCTAAAATGATGAGACTTAGGTGCCTAAACAGGGTAATATAAAGATGCCTTTTACTTACAGATAAAATGTACCAGATACCAGAGAGACATCTGATCAGCAATGGAGGTGAATGGCATGATGGTTCTTGTGATTGCTTCCAGGTTATAAGATGGTAGGGTAAGCAGCAAGTAGACTGACACAGTCACATCCAGATGCTCCTCCAGCTCTGCAAATGGAGCTGGATTTCTAGAGACATCCAGTTTTAAGTGGTTAGGGAACAGATGTAGAACTTCAGGGCTTCAGAGGGTACTCTTTTCTTGACAATCACCTGTAATTTTTTTCTTTTCTAAAAAGCAGCTGTATTGCAGTATACTTTATATACTATATATCATACACTACACTCACACACACATATGTATACCATATACAACATACCATATACTATGTCAATTATATATATATATATAAAATTTATAATTCACCCATTCTGAGTTTAGGATTCAATGACTAAAACATTATCACTGATCACTTAAATAGACAATCCTCTTCATTTTGACAGTGTTTGATGATATATTTTAGCTAGGATTGTGTTACTTTGATTTCTATTTGCTTGTTAAACTACTAGCAATCACGGAAGGAAGATTTACAATCACTAAAGATTAGTGAAAACAGAAACTCTAAGCATTGCATAAAAACTGGTTCAAGGGCGACCCTCAAATCTTTACTTCTAAGCTTCATATATAGGTCCCATTTTCCTCATCATAACAAAATATGTGCAGTCCATTTAGTGCTGTAATTTGGATTATTTATTATAGGCCATGTTTCCACAGATAAGCAAATCAGTTTATCATATATATGTTGGATAGAAGCTGTATTGTCCATTTATATGGGCTTTATCCTTCAAAAAAAAAAATCTTTGAAGACTCTACAGAATCCCACTTCACAAAGTCTGTATCCCAGGCAACTTCGAAGCTTTCTAAGGAATATGCCAAAGAGACAGCTGCTACCAAAGAACAAATCTCTGTCCACCTTGGCATCTGGGCTTTCCATTTGTCGGCCAAAAGAAGCACAATTTCAGCATTGTCTTTAGCCGTCCAATAAGTACCAGTGGGTAAAGCCCCCGGGAATACAGATGAAGAGCAGTTGTTTGTTCAAGCCATAAAAGCCATTATTTTGGCTGTTAAACTCAGTTTTCTGAGTAAAAAAAAAAATATGATAATCCATGTTATTTAACTGAGATTTTCTGAATTCCTTCCTCTTCTTATAGCCCACTAAACCTCTGATGGAAAGGTATGCTATAATTTAAAAATTATTAAGTTAGGAAATGAGATTCCAAAGTAACTTGAATGTCCATGCGTTGAATAAAGTTAATTTATGAAACTTCAATGCAACAAATGGAGAAAAGGGGAAAGATACATTAAGAACATCACAAAAGACTCATCATGATTTCCCTTTAAAAAATCCCTTATAGTATTATGATGCACATTAGCCCGCTTTACCTAGAAAACAGAGCTTCAGACAAAGCTGATGTGCTAATGCTTTACTGGGGGTACAATCCCAGGTAATAAGAGTGAAGGAAAATGGGAAACAAGATCGGGAAAAAGGAAAGCGAATAAAAAATCACTTGTTAACTATTCAATTACAGATTCACAAAAAACATGGCCAGCAACAGGGGATGTCTCCTGAGATGCTGTGGGGGAATTCCTGTGCCTTAGGATAATCATTAGGAGAAGGAAAGGAATAGGTTTATTTGTCATTCCTATTTGTTCCTGTATCCCTCTTGGTCAAAATTCTTGCCAGGGACACTAATGTCATTATACTTCTGGGTTGTTACCTGACTATTTGGGCATCTGCCGGGAAAATCCAGGTCATGCATCTCGTATTGTGTCCGGTTGACTTGGACACCAGAGGAGGTAAATTTGCTGTGCTTTATCCCCTGACAGGAGCTTTCAGGTGTGCCTAAGTCCAGACCTCCTCACTGTGGGAAAGATTAAGAGAACGGTATTAAGTGAAAAGTGACAGTGGCAGCTTCCAGGATTCTATAGATTAAGTATACAAAACAGATGAACATCAGGGAAGGGGAAAAAAGGAGGGGGAAGCGAATCATAAGAGATTCTTAGCTGTAGAAAACAAACTGTTGTTTGTTGGATGGAGGTAGGCAGGGGATGGGCTAAATGGGCATGAAGGAGGCACTTGATGGAATGAGCACTGGGTGTTATATGCAACTGATGAATCACTAAATCCTACTCCAATATTACCCTATATGTTAACTAACTAGAATTTAGATAAAAACTTGAAAGAACAACAAAAGATAAAACATTTAATAAATAGTAAATAAGGACAAATGAAAAACCTTGCATTTTGCACAACTCTTTAGATCTTCCCTCTGCTAGCTCAACTGGATGCTTCTCGGTTCATGAATCATTTACTAAAATCAACTAGATCTTCACAAAATAATATAACTAAGCATTTAAGCTAAAAAAATTTAAAAAGAAAAATCTAGTGATACCTTCAGGAGAAAAGAGAGAATAATGCATTTATGAAAAGTAAGTAGCAATTAGATCTTTAAAAAAGACTTATTTAGCACACTTCAAAAAATGTGATTAAATTCATCAATTGAACCTGCTTACTTCTGTTCCCAAGGCAGTTTACTAAAGTGTACTAATCATCACAGCATGTGCTAAATAGTGAACTAAAGACTTTACATGCATTATTTCATTTAATTAATTAGTATACTGTGTAAAGAATGCAAAAAGACCCCGAATGTGACTAAATCTACTAATCATTTATTTATAAACTCATTATAGAGTTTCACTTAGAATTCAAATTTCTTTGACCTAGAAATTTGTTTCCCACCCTCCCCAATCTGTCAGAATTTCTCTCTCTCAAAACAGTCATGGCTGGTGAGGGCTACTTTAGTGACTAGGACCCAGTTTTGGTTTCCTGAAGCAGAGAAGACTCCCACAACGTCATGGGCTCCGGAGGTCTAGAATCATAGGTCAAGTCAGGGTATGAGGAACTGGGGGGCATTCAAACAGCAATTACGATGTCGCAGAAGGAAGCTTTGGGGCTCGGGTCATAAAACGAGAAGTTCAGAGGTGGCTGTAGTTTAGAAAGCAACGGAAACAACAGGTGCCGAGAAAGCTCAGGGCTGGAGGAGTTAGTTTGATCACCGCGAGTATCCACAGATACTTTGACAGTTCATCGTCACCGGTCCTGGGGAGAATGGTGTTTATCTGGTTTAGAAAGCTATATATAAGGGAGATCGTTACTAGTTCTGTGTCATAAACATTTGATTGTTCACTTGGAAGCCCCTTATTCCCCCTCCCCCATCTCGCACCCCAGTTTTCCCTGGAGTCGCCCCCAGTTCCTTCCTCATTTACCAATATTCTCCCAAACATCGCTTTATAAGAAATTAAAGCCCAGTAGTTCTGATAAGAGGCAAGGCTAAATGACTTGGAACCAAAGGATCTGAAAGAAGACAACTTATTACCAGATCATTTATCCCAATGCTTTAATTTCAAAAATCTACTCATTCAGTATTTTTTATTGAGCACCTAAAATGCACTGGGCACTGTTTTAGAATGGGGGAAATAAAAGTGTTAAAGAGATTAAATAGTTATCTTCATGGAACATACATTTAATTAGGGAGATAGATAATAAACAATTAAATACATATAGAAATGTAAATTGTAGGTAAAAGCTATAAAGAAAAATAGAGCATGATAATGGCATAGAGAATGATGGAAGGAAAGTGGTTCAGATCTTCTAAAAAGTGAAATTTGATCAGATAATTAAATATATTAATTATTATTTTATTAATACTATTAATATTAATAT